>JBAMNC010001801.1:0-69169 GCA_037902135.1 Cetoscarus ocellatus | reverse complement strand
AGACCGAACTCCTCCGGGATGATGCTCTTCCTCGCCAACATCTTGAGCTTCTCTCGGTCAAAAAAAGTTACAGATAAAAGCGTTAAAAGTTGTTTTTACGCGCGTTTAGTGCGTCTTTACGCACGGATCCAGCATGTCCACCTGCAGGAAAGTTGTCTCCTTCTGAGGACTTGTGCTGCTCCTCTGAGGGCTGGGACAGACCCTCTCCCCTCCTGTCTTCTTCTCTCTTCTTCTCTCTGTTCTTTGACGCACTCCAGCTCCCAGAGTCCAGATCAGGCTGCTGCTGCCTTCACGGACTTCTGAGGGAGCGTCGGAAAAGTTAAAGATCTTCAGATTGTGCCACAGTTTGGCGTTTTGATTGAACTTTTTAACACTTGAACAGATACATTCAGACCAAAAGTATAGTCTCATATGAAGATTTCTAAATTTAGTTATCGAATAAATCATTTAAATATTAAATTAAGATGATAAATACAGTGTTTAAAACGCAAAATTCCAATTTCACTCATATTTACAAACTTATGTAAAATAAGATTAAACGTGTAAAAACGGATTAACTTTTTGCCAAAGTATCAACTAATCAGACTTAATGTAAGTAGATTCTTATTAAATCTGATTGTATTGCTCTTTGTGGAAGCTGTTTTATTGATATTTATATAGCAGAAACGTCCAGGTACAGTTACAGAGCATTAAAAGTGAATTTACCAATCATTTCCAATATCCAAATACTTTAATACAGAGGGCAGTAAATATGCGTTGGATAAATACACTACTGAGACATTAACAAAATGCCTACATAATGTTTTAAAAGATGATTACAAAACCCAAATTCCAATGATGTTGGGACGTTGTGTTAAATAGAAATAAAATACAATGATTTGTAAATCTTTTTCAACCTTAATTTAACCAAATATACGACAAAGACAAGATATTTAATGTTCAAACTGATCAACTTTATTACTCTTTTTGTAATATTCACTCATTTTGAATTTGGTGCCTATAACTTGTTCAAAAAAAGCTGGGACGGGGGCATGAAGGGGGCCCAGAGTTTTAACTTGATGAACATGACAATGGTTTTCTGAAGTGTTCCTGAGCCCACGTGGTGATATCCTTTACAGAATGATGTTGGTTTTTAATACAGTGCTGCCTGAGGGATCCAAGGTCACGGGCATTCAATGTTGGTTTCCAACCTTGCTGCCTAAATTCCTTGTGATTGTACACTGACATACATTCCTAAACTGTTGGACTATTTGCCCACGCAGTTGTTCACAAAGTCTTGAACTTTGTCCCATCCTTGCTTGTGAATAACTGAGCGCCTCTTGGATGCTACTTTTATACCCGACACGTTTCTAATTAAACTGTTCACCTGTGGAAATGTCACAAACAGGTGTTTTATAAGCATTCCTCAACTTTCCCAGTCATTTGTTGCCACTGTCTCTGCTTTTTCGGAACTTGTTGCAGGCATCGAATTCATAATGAGTGAATATTTGCAACTAAACAATAAAGTTTATCAGTTGAACATGGCATATCTTGTCTTTGTGGTGTTTTCAGTTGAATTTAAGGTCATACAGGCTGCACAAATCACTGTACTGTTTTTAACAATGTCCCAACTTCATTAGAATTTGGGTTTGTGATCTAAAATATACTCTGAGCAGAGTATTTTACTTGAGTTCTGACGCTGTCCACCAGGGGGCACCATTTGGCAACATTTTGTGCATTAATAAAAGAGCTGAAGGTCAAGAAGGGTCACATCCTGCTAAGAAAAAACTCTGATCACTCAGAACCATTTTATTTCATTTCACGTGTAAAAAATCAGGCACACATAATAATAACACTTTGATACATAAGTTCAAAAAATCCTTGGATATACAGAATGTACACTTACATACATTTAAGCCTTAAAAAGTATAAATTTGACCTGTTATTGTACAAATAATATTTATTAACAGTCTGACGTGCATCGAAAAAAATCAAGAGAATCACTGCCCTCATGCAAAAATATGTAATAACAAGATCAGCTGAGACAAAAACTAAAGATGGGAAAATGTGAATATTCTTTAAACCAATCTGAAAACATATCCTAATTCAGATTAAAAATAAATGTGTCCCTTAACAATCAGATTTATTCTGATATTTTCCCAAAGATTAATGAAGCTGCATGGAAAAAAAGCACACACGCAGAAACCCATTATAAAGTTTCGGCAAAAAGGAAAAAAATGTTTAAAAATAAGAATAAAAAGACGTCTTACTAAAATGAAACTGACTGAAGAAGTCTGGGTGTTTTAAACAAACAGGCTTATAGGTTTATGATAAAAAGTGGCACACATCTATGAATAATTAACTGAGTGACATAATTAAACATAACTGATTCTGACACGGACAGTAAAACATGGCGACCTGTTGAGATGAAACATAATTAAGTACAATTTAAAAAAAAAAGAAATATTTGCAAAACAATCTTTTTGGCATTCAGTCTGTACAGTACAAAGTCATTTAAAATCTCATTAAAAAGCATTAAAGCATAAAAAATCATGACTGATCATAATAATACAAAAAGGGACAATAGCACCACTTTCAAAAAGAGATGGGACGAGTGATTCTTGAAAAGCTGAAGAAAGATATCTAATATTTTGATGATACAGAGAGTAAAAATGTGGGTAAAATATGTTTATTGTGCTTCAATTGTTTCTGGATGAAGCTCTCTAGAAGAAAAGATTAATTATTTAAAAGGATTTAAGTAAATTAAGGGTTTCCACCTAACTTGGGCAGTCAAATGATACATTTTAATCACAATTCCTGCTTAATTTTCCAAGTTCAACAAAATATTTAAAATCTCTTATGTTAAAACAAATTTCTTAAGTCAATATAAACCAGCTTCTCCAGTTTAACCTGGCCTAGGTTGGTGAAACTAGGAGTTTTTCTACCCTCCTAAAACTGTTTCCTCCTGCTTGGATACAAAAATCCTGCTTTTGTTTTGAAAGAAAAAAGTACTTTGACTGGTGAACGACAGCTTTATTATGCAAAAAAGAACTTAGAACAGATCAAAAAGTTGGTGAAAATACCTTAAGGGGGCAGTAAAAAGCGAAATGTTTGATATTTCAATGTGCAGATTATGTCGTATTTGTCCCCTGAGCTGTCTGTGAGTGTTTTTAAACAGATATGAGACATTCAGAGGAGTGGTAGAGTCCTTATTTCACATCCCTGTAAGAGCAGGAAGACCCTTGGATGAGTTGTCGTAATCTTACTACAGTGGGCATTAAAGGACCAAAACTCATTCAATTCTAAATAAAGCACATAAATTCAGAACGTCGATTCTGTAGCCATTAACATGCTAATGCTAACAGCACTTTAATCAATAGGACAGTTTGGCAAAGATTTCTTTTTGCAAGTGGATTATGAAGGAAAAGACTAAAGCTCTTTTTTTGGAGTGTTAACCCTTGGGTCTCTATGTGGCTTTTTTTCTGCCACAAAGGGGTGATATTTAGAACTAACTGACCATAACTTTCACTGTATTTAAGAGAATGAAAAAAATTTTGGTGAGGAAACTTAATTCTACATAAATTTTGAAAATGTGATTTCAAAAATTTCAAAAGGTCAAAAATACACTGTGGGCAAATTTACTACCCTTTTGTCCTGTTTTGGCTGTTAAAAGCCACAAACTTAAGCTGCTTTAAAAACATATCAGATAATTATTTTTTCAAACTTTTTTTCCCCCAAGTATCTTCATCAGGCTCAGTCCTAAACAAAACTATTTTTTTGTTTTTAAATTAAGGATTTTAACCCTTTAAATGCCAGTATCATAGGTGATTTCACTGCAGTGTCATGGCTGCATTCAAAAAATGTGATTATAATGAGAGTCAATGGGGAGTAAAACCTTAAAAATTTAAATCTGACGCTGCACAAAAATAATGCACCAAAGCCAATGTTTTTTTCTAATCTTTGACATATCCAAGTGTGTGATAGCACGTAAAAAATATCCAGCATCTGATCTTTTTGTTTTATTAAAAATATGTCATTTTGTGCTTTTTTTTCCACCAAATCAGTGGCATTACCTATGAAAGTGGCATTTAAAGAGTTATAATTCATACTTAAAAAAATAATAATTAAATAGTTTTGATCATGGCTGAGATTGATGAAGAGATTGGAGTAAAAAAATAGAAAAAAAATATCGGTTATCTTTTTACAGCAGCTAAAGATGTGGTTTTAAAAAGCCAAAACAGGACTAAAGGATATGTTTTAATACAGTAAAAAAATGTCTGAACTTGTATCCTTAGCTGCTAAATAATTAGCTTTGTTCAATAGCTCACTGCTAACTTGGCTAATTGTTTAAGAGAGAGATTTCCGACAGTGGGAAAAACAAAATAGGTGTAAAAAATGTCTGTAAAGATTCGTCCTCACTTTTCGATCACTCTCTGTCCCCTGAATCATCTCTGGAGTCGCTGTGAGCTCATGTCGGTGTCTATTGTCCCGGGTTTAAGATAAATTCAGCAAAGCATGACCGCAGACAGACAGCGGGGTCCCCGGCTTCAGCCTGAGCCGGGACGCCCTACAGTGTTAGCACTAATGACAGAAGTACAACTGATAGAAGAGAGGAAGGTGGAAACATACCAGAAATATAAAAATACAGCTTTTGTTAACAATGAGCTGATGAGCTCAGAAAAAACCCACACATGCACAGGGAGAATATGCAAACTCCACACGGGGTGCACTACCTGCTTCACCACCCTCAGAGTATTTCTAGTTTTTCATAATTTAGATCTTTCTTGGTTTGGTTTAACTTAAAAACATCAGCTGTGTTAATTTATAAATTAAAGCAATTTTATATCTTTTATTAGGGTTGACTGGACAAAATGTGTCTTCGTTATTCTTGCTTGCAAATTTGTAAAAATGCACAATAATTTGAGGACAATATGAGGTAAAACTTGATCCAGTTAGTCTAAAAATTGGCAAAGTCAACCAAGAAATATGGATAAAACACAGATGCGAAAATCACAAAAAAATGCCACCAAACCCCAGTGGACTTTTTGTGAATTTTAAGTCAACGTTTGAATAAAAATTTTGGTACAGCTTTGTGATAAATCGGGGAAAAAAACGCCACCATTCTGGACAAACAAGAAAATCTAAATTAGCATTTCTCTCTGGTATATTTCCACCTTTCTTACACCAAAGTTAGTTGCCAACCAGCTCCACAGTCATGATTCATGGTTCTTGGTTCACGGGACTGTCCCCATTTATCGAAGACGTTTCTTAATGTCCAAAGAAAACCTCTGAGGTCATTCGCCTTTAACAAACAGGAAAATAAAACAAGTCTTCCCCTGACGTCTTCTTTTTTGAGCTGAAGAGTAAAATCACAGGAGATCTGGTGGTGATGACTTCCTCTGTCGGGCCGGTCCAGCACAAGACTCGCCACTAAAATTCGGTTTACAATTGGTGAAGGAGACGACTTCAGCTTCCACGAATCGTTGGAGACTTTAGTTTGACACCAAAAACTTCAGTGTTCAGAAAAAGCAACAGCAGTGTCAGTTCTATCAGTGCTACTCCTGTTTCAGAACTTAACGACAAAATGTGACAAAAAACAGTCGCACCAGCTGGACGTAATCCTGTCTGAGGCTGAGGATGTAAAAGTTTGGCAACAAGGGTTCAATGTCAGGGTTACACTGAATGTGTACTTTTTTTTGTTTAAGCATCGTCTGTGTAATAATTTGAGTTAAAATCTGCGCAGTAAGAAATGTATGGCTGCAAATTCTGCTCAATGATCCATGGCTTTTGTTCCTTGTCTCTGCTTCTCTAAAGGTTTGTTTGTTTGATTTAACTCTCTGAATCACCCTGACATTGTAAGAAAGAAAAAAAAATAAAGTTAAACTACTAATGAGCCAAAAACGGAAAGGATTTCCAAAGTGAAATGCGCAATTCATGATTTGTTTGTCATGTGTTTTGGTGTTATTCTTTCATTTATGTGTATATTTTATTTTGGATGCTAGAACGTACATGATTTGGCAAGATTTTCACACCCCTAGAGAGATGGGAGGAACTCCCAGTGGCTGACATTTGGCTGTAACCAGAGCTGTGGACAGAGAGAGTTACGTCATTGAGGGTCATTCAAATGAACTGCTTCTGGTAATTACCCACTAATATTTTCCATTTTTTACATTCATATATTAATAAAGATAACTTCAAACACGGCTCATATTCTATGCACATGTGTAGGAACATTATTATCGCGACAACAATGTTAAAATTGCTGCAATTTCCTCTGAAAAAGAAGAACGTGAGCCGTAAACTAGCTGGCTTTTCTTACGTTCTTCACTTGCAAACATTGCTTGACACTGTAACATTACTAAATATCCTTGTTTATTACATCAACATTGGTGATTTGGAAAATTACTGACTTGTTTTGTTTAAACATTTCAGACAAAGAAAGAAGAAGCCTGTTCAGATGTTTCAAGGACAATGTCTATGCTGTTACTAAGCTTTATTAACTTGAAGTTTGTAGGAAACTCTGTCTTGTGAAGTATAACATATCTAACTTTATCATATCTGTCTACTGTAGATATATATATTAATAAATATATATATGAAAGTGACAGCTGGTGACTGAAAAAATAGCCAACCCACGTCGTTGTGTTATTTTGTACTGGTTGACTACTTATCCATACTTTCTTACATTCAATGAAAATTAAGTAATAAAACAATGGCTTACACAATTTCTTAAAAACATTTTACTCAGTCCTGTTGTTTCCAGATTAACCACACAGGCCAAATGCAAAAGAGTTTTGATAAAGGATGTGAGATGTAACAAGAGGCAGACCAGTGACCACATTAAAACTAATATTTTGTTAAAAAATGATGAGCTATCGTGCTTTAAATTACATCGTTAATTTGATTCAAATGTGCTTGTCATCATTAAAATGTCAAATGTAGCTTCCTACTCGCAAATTGACCTTCGATAAATGCAGAAACATACCCTCCCCATAGGAGTCTTATTGCCTTTGTCGTATTGTTTGGAACTATCGAGGACTCTGATGATCCGCCATTGCTGTCAAATAATTGGCCCATTGGCGTCTATGCAGTGATATAACTCTCTCTTTCCACAGCTCTCGTTTTAACTTGGCAGGCATTTGGCTGGAAGGGGAATATTGCATCTGTAGACAGGAATTAGGCTCAAGTTTGTTTGTTGCACCTAGCGTCCAGTCCACTCTTAAGACTAAATAAAACAAACATCACCTCAGCAACAAGAACCAGACTCACTGAAGACCAGTTGGTGCGACTCAAAGCTAACATTCAGTTCATTTAAAGGACTCAAAATCGAAGCTCTTCCCTTCTTACCCTATTATTGCAGAGTACAAGTGCTAAAAAGTGATAGAGTACGTGTTTGTGCATAGATAACAGATATTTTCAACAAAATAATTAAAGACTTTTTAACTCCTATCAGTTCAAACTGAACCAGAGAAACAGTTTGATCAAACTATTGTCTAAAGATACGACATTTTCTAATTTATTTTGATTTTCTACGCTGACCTTTTCCCTTAAAGTGGTAATGTTAAGGCCAATAATCTACAAATTTTTAATCATATTGAACAATCCTTACTTATCTCTCTATTTATAACTATTACCAATGTGCAAAAATGTGATTATCTTGGGCTAGTTTAAAAAAAAAGTTCATTTTTAACCGTCTGAATAACTGAAAAATTCAAGTACGCCTTTAGAAATATAAACGTTTCTGGATCAGATTTCCTTCCACTGAAGACGAAGAGAAGCTCCTCATGGCGTTGTCGTCCTAACAGGACTGTTATAAAGTCACAAAATTCTTTCCCCCTTTAGAAAAACAGTTTCACATAAAAAAAGACCAACTGATCAGTCCGTCAGCTGCTGTCGACGTGGCCGGCTTCTGTTCACATGTCAGCCTTAACGAAGGAGGCGAACATCCCGTCCTCCTGCTCCAAAAGAGTCTCAGGTTTGTCGTACTCCAGAATGTTCCCCCGCTTCATCACGATGACCAGGTCGGCCGTGAGGATGGTGTGGACGCGGTGCTGGAGACACAGGAATGGTGACAGTCAGATCATCTATGAGTGGTGAAGATCTTTGAAATGAATGAAGCTACAAAGTCGATTGGCCAATTCAGACAAGACTATTAAACGGGTCTCTGTGTTCAGTTAACCACGAGGAAACCATGTGTTAGGGCGGGAAAAGACAGCAATCGTGGACTAGCACGTAATACGACATGCAACACAACATTTCCTCGTAAAAACTTGGTAATAACTTCAAATATGTTGTTTAAAACCTCATCCTTTTATTGAGTTCTCTCTTAGGGGACTATTGTCTGATGGGCAAACCATTTTTAAGATCTGCTTTGCTGCTTTAAGACTGAAATAAAGAAGTTTGTTGACTGAAAGCAGCTAAAATTTAAGATATTTAAAGGGATACGCAATTTTTTAAAAATGTTTTCGTGTCTCGCCTCACTCCTGAGTCCATGACAATCAGATAGACACCATTCTTTGACTGTGTGTGCAGTAACAAGGAAGCTAATTAGCTTAGCTCAAACACTGGGAGTCAATGGGTAGCGTTAGCCTGTTTCTGCCTACAGTCATCAGATAAACTCTTCAGCAACTCTAAATGGTCCAGTGTGCTTGTTGTGACTCATTTTTACCGCGTTATGTTATGCTATCTATTTTTAGACAAAGACTAACTTTATGTAATTTTCAAAAGAAAGAAATAAGAAACTAAAACGCAAGATGCATATATGTATATTAATGTATGTATATATTTAAACCACCGTGGACGTGCTTGTAAGTAGGTCAACAAAACGAGTAGAAGAAGATAATACCATGACAGTAGATGAAAGACAATACAACCAATATCTGTACACATCCATTGAACTGAGAATACTGGAAGTAGACTTCAGTGAGAAAGAAATAAAAATAAATAAATAAATAAACAAGAAAAATAATAATAAATAAATAATTAAATAAATAAATAGTAATAATAATTATAATAATTAAATAACATTTTAAAATAAAAAAATAAAAAAACAAAACAAGCACACAGGACCGTTTAGAGTTGCTAAAGAGTTTATCTGGTGACGGTAGACAGAGGCAGGCTAACACTACCCATTGACTCTCAGTGTTTGAGCTAAGCCAATTAGCGGTGCTGGAGCTCTGCCTGTCTCTTCCTTGTTACTGCACAAACAGCTGAAAGAATGGCGTCTATCTGCTTTTTATGGACTTGGGAGTGAGGCAAAACAGGAAAAAAAAAGTTTGTGTATCCCTATAAACTGGAGATCCATTGGTTTGCAGATGATGCTATCCTTTATGTTTTAGACTGAATTTGATGGCGCTGGAATGAGAAGAAGCAGTTGGAAAGTGTGTCCCCTTTATAGCAAATTGGAGTAGCATTGCATGCTTTTAACAACCCTTTTGTCGACCTTAAAACCCCTCAAACGTCTCCCAAACTGCTCTGCACTTTACTCGAAGCTTTTACGAACCAGCATGCAGGAGTTTTTAGTTGATACCAACCAGGCTTTCAGGTGCAGCAAGGCCCTGGCAGACCCAGACTCAGCCAGGAAAGGTCAGAGATAAAGCAGAAAAAGGCAGGAAAAGAAAGGAAAGAGGAGAGAAGGTCTGATCTGGTCCGGGTCTACTTATGAGTCCTCACTAACACGCTGAAGAGGCTCTCCTCCTGAGCCAGCAGGTTTGGACCCGAGTCACTTTCCACCAAGATCCCAGAGGAGAAGACCAAAACCTGCTCGGCCTCCAAGATGGAGGACACGCGGTGCTAGTGGAAGGAGGAAGGAAGGAGGGAAGGAAAGGAAGCACACGGAGGACACGACAAAGTCACACAGAGAGGGAGAGTCAGAGAAGGAAAAAGATGAGTGACAGAAAAGTAAGGGGAGCTAGTGTAAAGTTTAAGACGCTAAAGGCATCAGGAGAACTACAGGGAGTGCTCAGGGAAAAGCAGTAGGAAGAGGAAGTATGGGCGTCCTTTAGGTAAATATAGATGCACATGAAGCTCAAAGAAAAGAGGAAAATATCTGCATCTATCAGAGAAGAACAAACCTTTAACTTCAGCTTCCTGCAGGACTGGATTTGTGTTTCATCTGGTTCATATAATCACAGTTTTTACCAACAAAGACTGAAGGAGACTTACTGCGATTGTGACGACCGTTCTGTCTGCAAATGCAGTCATCACGACTTTTTGTAGGATATTCTCCTGCAGGGAAAAAAAGATCATTCGTTGATGACTGAAGAAGAAATACAAAGAAAATGGGAATTGTGTTAACTGGTGCTGTACTGTACAGCAAAAAAGGGAAAATTAAACTAAAAACTGATAGACTTTCCAACTTTATTTGTAAAACATTTTAAACATACAGGACAGACAGTGTGATATACAACATTAGGTATAAAAATATAAAATAAGCATCAATTAACTGACACATCTGTATATCAACACCCTTCACCACCCCCATCCCTTACAAGGCCATTCATCTCATTAAAAAAGGATAATGATAAAAATAAATAAACAAATTAAAATAAAAATCATAGTAATAAATAAATAAATAAATAGAAAACCTGAAATAACAATGATATTATGTAACATAAATACCCAAGAGTAAATAAATAACACACACGTCAATCCTCCAGCCCATTCAATCTAGAGAATGTATTTGGTTCAGAAAAGGATCCCATGTAGCATGAAACGATTTCACTGAGCCTTTTAGTGTAAACCTGAACTTCTCAAGCTTTCAACCTTTTCTATGCAAAAAGTTGGAAAAAAAAGGTTATACAATCGCGCAAAGACATAAAATTCAGTTTTAAAGAACAAAAAAAAATAAAAATCTTTCGGAGCTTATTATCAAAACTAAACTAATATCTGATTTTTCTGTGAGAATAGCTGATGGTAAAATTAAAGTGAACCTCTGGTCATGAAAGGGAAACACCCAAAAGAGGGGATTTTTTCTAACCTGGCACACGAGATAAACCTTTAAATATATTTCTCTAGTTCATCTGAGAAAGAGCCCATAGAAAGTGTTTAAGGATGGCAATCTCTTAAATACAAGAGAAAAACTATCTCTAAAAGACGAACAACTACAAGAATCAAAAACCCATGGCTGAGGAACATGTGGATCGATCCTGACAGGCTGAAATAGATTTTCATAAAAACGTACCGTGGCCATGTCTATCGACGCCGTGGCCTCGTCCATGATGAGGATGCTGCTCTTCCTGACGAAGGCTCGAGCCAAACAGAAGAGCTGACGCTGACCCACGCTGAAGTTCTCTCCTCCTTCTGTCACCACCGCGTCTGAATTAAAACAGACGGAAGTTTAAGTTTAATCACGAACAGAAAATCTCTATTTGATATCAGAACGTCCTGTCCAGTGAAATCAAACCAATCGCAGGATGAGCACGTGATCATTT
This sequence comes from Cetoscarus ocellatus, assembly GCA_037902135.1. Taxonomy (NCBI): domain Eukaryota; kingdom Metazoa; phylum Chordata; class Actinopteri; order Labriformes; family Labridae; genus Cetoscarus; species Cetoscarus ocellatus. The sequence goes on along the minus strand of JBAMNC010001801.1, from coordinate 57,758 downwards.
TTTAACCCTGAGGGAAATCTGAGGAAATGTTGAAAACCCAGAAGAGAAAAAGCTGATCTTCTCTGTTAAACATCTAATCTGACATTAAAAGAAAATAAAAATAAAACAATAAATCTTAATTAAAAATAAAAAAATAAATATTATTAATAATAATAAAAAATTAAAAATAAATAAATATCAATAATAATAATAAAAATAAATTAAAAATAAATATTAATAATAATAATAATAAAAATTAAAATAAATAAATATCAATAATAATAATAATAATAATAATAAATTAAAAATAAAATAATAAATAATAATAATAAAATTAAATAAATTAAATAATATAAAATAAATAGTAATAGTAAAAATAAATAAATTAAATAATAATAATAAAAAGAATAAATAAATAAAATAAAAACAAAAAAATAAAAAATAAATAATAATAATTAGATATTAAATAAACTAAATAAGAATAAACAAAAATAAAATTAAAATTAAAATAAAACAAATAATGATAATGGTTTTTTTTTGTTTTGTTTTGTTTTTTTTGTTTTTACCCTGTGTGCTTGCTGCTGGAATATCACTTTCCCAAGGGAGTCTTCCCAAGGGATTAATTAAGTTCCATCTGATCTAATCTAATCTAATCTAATCTAAACTAACTGTTGTCAAACATCTTTGTATTTGGACTTTACCGAGTCCTCCTGGAAGAGCTTTCACCATGTTCTTCAACTGAGCGATCTCTAGCGCCTCCCAGAGTCGATCATCAGTGCACGTCCTCTCTGGATCCAGATTGAACCTTCAACAACAAGACACCATTAGTTTACATGTTATAACCTCTTACACTGTTATCAGGCAAGCTCCAATCAACAACATTTGTGAGCGTCCCAAAGCGGGACGGCCCAATCAGAGTCCTTCAGAGCAGGAAGTGACTGTCCGTACAGAGATTAGCATTGATGCTAACAGCTTCAGCAGCAGTTTTATCAAATTTTGACCACATTTCTTTATTAAATCAAAACAAACAACAACACTACAAACTTCTCCTGAGAGTTTGTTCTACGAACTGGCCCACATTCTGTCCTTTACACTGCAGCAGTAGTGCCCGCCCACTACATTATCTGATTGGCCCATAATGAATGTGATTGACAGAACAATCGTCCAATCACCTGCCGGATATACTTTTACACGGTTCAGCCCTCCCCAAACCCTTTCTGTGGGCTCTTTCCCAGGTGGACTAGTGCATGGTCCATCAAAATTAACTGATTTTTTGCTGAAAATGTCAAGAAATCAGATCACAACTATTCAAAAGAGAAACAGCAGGGCTGCAAATTACATGCTTGGCATTTTAAAAAGGGGGAAAATGGTGAAAAATGTTAATGTGCTGTGTCAGGGTTTCTCTCAGTGACCTTAAGGTTATAAATACTGCCGCTAAAAGCTCATTTCCACATCTTTTGTATATATTGTTGGGTTGTGTTTTTGTTCTTTTTTATAACTATTCTATATTTTGTATATTTTGGGTATATACCCAAGTCAATTTTACACTATTTCCTGCCTATTTTTATACTCTATTTCATTCCTCCTAACCCTTATTTTTATCCTTATTCCAGTTATATGGCCATTGTTTTAGTTTTTGCACCAATTTACCAAGTCAAATTCCTTGTATGTGCAAAAGTACTTGGCAACAAATGCCAATTCTGATTCTGATTTTCTGACAAATTAGTCATTAAAACTGTGATTCTTGAGTCAGACTGAGTGATAAAATAACAGAAACATCTAAGATAACAGTGAGAAACAGTTACTGTCGACCATTCACCTCAGGCTGACGTTCACATAAACACGGGACGGGCCGAGATGCCAAAACACGCTCACACACACTCTCACTCGCGGACACACACATGATCTGTCCAAACAAACAGCACATGCTCTTTGTCTTTATAACAAACTCAGAGTCACCGTCTCCTCTAACACAAACACGCCGCCGGGCTTCGGTGCGAGTGTGTGACAGAGACGAAGACGAGGGCGACCCCCTGCCCCTGTACTGTCTGAGGCTGAAGTCAGTTTGGGGTCCGCTCGGGTTCCCACTGAGCTTTAAACCACTAACCCCACAGCTGGGACCGGCCGCGGTCACGTGACCGCAGAGTCTCAGGACGGACTTCAAATTTAGTCCTTCAGTCTCTGGCTGGACTGATCGGGATCTGAGGTCTGTATCTGATGATGCTCAAGAGCTTTAGCTTCAAAACACAAACTTTAAATAAATATAAAGACCAAGAGCAGCAGTTTAACCCAGGAGAGTGATGGCAGAGTCTAAGAAAATACATATATATTGTCTAGATTAGGTAATGTCTTTTTCTGTGTTTGAGTAGGGGTGTATTAAATGTTTAGAAATTAAGTTTATATATATAAATATATATATATAGATATATACAAAGGTGAAATATTATGTTTGTAATTATGTATAAGTAGCTCATTACATGCTACAGTCATACTATAAGGAACTGTGGCTCCTAAATAGGTTCTTGAATCTTGTAAATATAAATATGTAGAAATTAAAAACGTCACTGTAGGACGAGGTAATGGGGGGTAGGATTAAATAAGTCAAGACTTCTTCCTACTCCTTTTCGAGCATGTGGACTTGCAGCACATGCAGGATGTTGTCTGTGGTTTACCTTGATTGTTTTCTATGTTTGTTTTTGCATGTTCGAAATAAAGCATTCAATCATTCAATTACGAGGCGAGCTCTGACCTGCTTGGTTGAAGCCATAAAATGATTTGAGCTAAATGTTGTCAAGGTTTGGATTAAACAGGACAGCAGGGAGAGTCTGTTTGCTACAGACAGTTTGATGAAAACTTGACTTTTTAGCATTATTCCATTACTTTTTGACAAGTTTTGGGCTTTCTTCTAAGGCTGGGCAATATGATCTTAAAATAAAACCCCTGATTTATCTCCACAAAATTTAATTTACAATTTTAATTGATTTTTTCCCTCTCAAAATAAAAACCCTCTTCACAGTCCAGAGATGTCTTAAAGTTATTTAATTTCTTTACAGCCACAAATTCAATACACATGGGTTGAAATCAAACAGAAATCTAACTTAAATAAAGAATTTAATTTATGGTAAAACTGGCTCAAGGAAAGAATATTAATTGAAATAATATGTTGGTATTAACTGTAAAGCATGGCTTATTGTCAATAATTTTAGTCAACATTTAGATTAAAATCATTCGTAAAAAGAACTAGGACTACATTTTGGTTCACTTCAAATTATAAACTGATAAAGTTATTTTCAGAGTACTCCCCATTAGGGCTGGGCGATATGACCTAAAATAATATATTTTTTCCACAAAATTCAATTTACAATTTTAATCAATGTTTTCCCTTTCCAAAAAAAACCCCTCCAGGCGACACAAAAATTACATGTATGAAGTTATGCCTTCATGTTATCAAAATATGTTTCAAAATTAAACAGACGTTCGCTCTTATAGTTAAAATACATGCTTCAATTTTGTCATAAAATGTTGATTATGTAGTTCGAATGTAGGTAGGCCTGTCTACATAAACACTGAAAGATGAGCTATTTTCACATTATGGTAACACGCAACCATCTGATCAATATTTAATTTCATTTAACAAATAAATAAAAACAAATAAAAGTCTAAACATGTGCTTGTGCAAAACCTGACAAGGCCTAATATCATGAAAACTGTACATTTTCAGTAATTATATTTCAAGTACTGCAACAGCTTATGATTGGAGTAAGTTGAGAAAAAAATCTAGATTTTTCATTTTTTAAATCTTCTAAAATAATTCAAATTAATCGATTAAATCAATTTATTGCCCAGCCCTATTTTCTGTCTTTTATTTGGAGACAGGAGAGTTCAAAATCAACTTTAATAAGAGGGGAATAACCTGTGGGAAAGAGGCCACAGTTTGGTCCAAGCCTCCAATTTGGAAGACCAGCTTCTTTACCTAAGACACAACCAATCTACAAAACCATCTGCACCCACTCTGAGAATTACTTTTTGCTGATTTTTAAAGTTAACTCAACAAATTATTTCAATTTGATGGAAAAATTAATCTTGGCTTGTGGGATTTACTTTAAATATTCCTCTAAGAACCCAACACAGCATAAAAAAATCATATTGTTCACAATTTTAGCGCTTTTAAAGCACCAAATTCTTGCAGCTTTCTTGTAGGTTAACCCCTAAAGAGTTAAAGTCTCAAAAATGGAAATTAAACATTTTAAAGCTGTTCTGTAATTCACTGTACCTTTACAATCTATGACAAAGACATCCCAGGTTTGTGAGTTTAAAGGCACCGTCTTAATACACACAGAGTGCAGCTACCAGCCCTTAACAGCATATTCTGTTGGTGAACAGGAGAATAATGAAACCTTTAGGATGTTATAAGAAGATAAAGAACCATGTAAACTCACATGGCACTGAAATATTACCAGACTTATCCAACTATGACTGCCAGGGTCTCCAACCTAAAGCTTGCCAGCTGTTTCCATGTGGAGTATGTTTAGGTTTCATACTGATTTATGGAATAATTGAAGGTAATACACCACAGAGCTCTGATTGTATTTGTGCTTCTGTACCTGATGGATCCGCTGAATAAGACCGGATCCTGGAGGATGATGGAGAGCCTTGACCTGAGCGTCTGCAGAGGGAGTTTACAGATGTCGATCCCATCAATGATGATCTTTCCTGCAGATAAAAAACACGTGTTCACATCTTTAACCTCAGTTACAGATGCAGCTGCTTCAATTTTCCCCTTCCAGCCGAATGCCTGCCAAGTTCCAGCCAACATCGAGCCAATGGGAGTGCCCAAAGTCCACTGTAAACCTGCCCATTTTTGATGGTGCTTCATACATCCAATGGGACTGTCCTTATTGGAGCAGAGTTATTAGAAAAGAGCCAGGATCCAGACCAAACTCAGCACATTCATGGAGGATGTTAACCTGCATCAACACAACAAGTTTTGGGAACATCTCCTAATATTTTGATTTCATATGAATTATTATATATCCTCAACGGGATTTCCCATTATAAATGTCAATGTTTTTTTGTGACATCAATCTGGATCAGATCCAGATGAAATTTACCTTGATTATAGAGACATAGACCCCATATTATCCTGTAAAATTGGAAGTGAATCTGTTAAAAAATGGCAGATATGATGATTTAAATTTCCGCCCAGTGTTAACTTATGGGATTTTAGGAAATTATGGGGATGTTTTGCATCCAGACAAATGTATATATCACCACCAAAATCTAATCATTTCTAAGTTAGGCCATTACCAACGTCTCCACACACATAACCCTTCTCACCTGTAGTTTTTGGGTAATCTTGCTAACAAAGAAAGAAAGAGAAAAACATACGGCGGCAAATACATAACCTTCTTGGCACAGTTAACCAGTCTTTACTTTTCTGTCATGTCATTGACTCGGTCATGGAAAGTGGGGAAATTAAAGTGTCTCCATCTGAACATGAACAGAAAGCTGGGTAGTCCATTCCACCGCTTGGGAACAACAGAGAAGAGTCTAGCTGGTGATTCTGAGCCTTATTTCACTGGGTGAGAGAAAGTGGAGACCTGGATGAGGGATTCCAGGTAAACAGGAGTCGCTCTTGTTACAGAAGTCGAGCTGTGAATTTCTTCGAGCTGCTACTGGAAGCCAATGAAGACGAGCTGTTCTGCTGTTCAGATGTGCTGCTGCATTCTGGATCATATTGCTGGTGCCTTGGAATTGTCTTAAACTCGTATTAGTTAGCAAACGCTTGTTTATCTGTGTTCTGCTTGAACATAACCACATTACAGACATAACAATGTAAGTTTTGGATTATGATCAAAAGTCCTCTACCAAAAACTTTTCTGAATGAGGCTTATTTGGAGCATTAAACCCTACAAAGAGATTAGTTTAGTATAGTAGTAGTTTAATTCTAACATGTCAGAAATACTTTTATATATTATGCACCAGTGTTGTAGGACTCGAGTCCAGGACTCGGACTCGAGTCCGACTCGAGTCCTGATTTGTCGGACTCGTGACTCAACTCGGACTCGTGCGCTGATGACTTGGACTTGGACTCGGACTCGAGCTCTGGCTGCATTAGGACTCGGGGGAGAACTCGACCTTATTTATCAAGGAATCCTTTGTATTTTTAATATTTTTTTATTTATTGTTTCTTCTGGTAAAAGGTCCTCATATCAGCAGGGGCGGATTTAGGATTGAAGAAGATCCGGGCCTTAGCCCAGACATTGCTTTTGAATTGTGGTTGAACAGAACAATTAAAAAACAAAAACAAATAACACTGTCCTGGACAAATTAAGGCACTTTGCTGATGAGCAGTGGGACAAATTACCTGTCAACAGGTGCAGAAGCCTGAGAGTTACAGAAAACACTTGATTGCAGTGATTGCCTCAAAGGGTTATTCAACAAAATATTAGTTTACATGTCCCATTATGCCTGCTTTCCCAATATATTCTATATTTCTGTTGAACCACAATTCAAAAGCAATGTCATGATTTTCATTAATTTTTTATTTATTATTACTTTTGTCAATTTCTGTGATAGCTGTTTTTCCCTTCTTTAATGAAAGTGTATGAATAAATTTGAGGACTATGTATATATACATTTACATATGTATACATATATATGGAAATGTTATTTTAAGTTTATTTAACATTTTTCAAACAGCAAACTCACAACACTTGTTGCTTAAATTTGCAGTCCTCTGACAGCTAACAAAGTTCTGTTAAAATGGAGAAAACTGTATTATTTATTTTTAATGAAGACATTTTTAATTTGCATGTCATTTCTCAGGCTTTGCAAAAGTGGAGAGCTGAAGAGCAAATAGCCTCTTACTCAGACTCAATATTGAGGACTCAGACTTAGGCTCGGGGAACTTTTCTCGACTGGGACTCGACTCTGATTTTTTTTTTGGTGACTCGGACTCAACTCGGACCCAAACACTGAGGACTCGGACTCGGACTCGACTGGGACTCGAGCTTTGGTGACTCGACTACAACACTGTTATGCACATAATGTAAATGTGGCAAAATAATAATACAAAAGTAAGCAATAAAAGATCATCTTAAAAGAAAACAACACCAATTTATTTCATTTACATGCTCGAAAACGAGTGGGAAGAAGTACAAACTTGATTAAATTGGTATGCTTGGAAAAAATTTGGGTTACTGCTACTACTAAATTCAAAAATAAATAATCAACTGTCAGCATCCATAAAACTTTTATTTCTCCATATTTTTCTCCCTTTTTCTTTGACATTTACATTTTACCATCAATGATAATCGATTTTGTAAGGAAGGGAAGGGATCAAGTAAGTACATCCATCCAAATACATACAGCCTGGAGCCAGACTGAGGTCCAGAATAAAACAATCAGGTCTGGATCTCTAATATTATTGGCATTGTTTGTTGAATTATTAGCAAATACATCGAAAACTGTGCTATCTTGCAATGTTAACAATCATTAGGAAAAAAATCCTGGATCTTCATCCTATTGAACCACCAAAATCTAATCACTGTGTCATGACCAACATTCAGGTAAAATTTCATCAAAATCCGTCGAGAACTTTTGAAATTATCTTGTTCACAGACAAAGAGACGGACTGCGATTCAGCCTGCATGCATTAAAGGAAAATGTTGACCCCATAACATTTTTATTGAAGCAATAGCTTCCTTAATATAAATACATATTTGTCACATTGTCATATTTTGCTACTTCATAGGAACTGAAAAAAATCCTTTACTACCAACTGAATGATACTGTTTTGGCCTGACTGGAAATTAAGTTTAGTACTTTTATTGGTTAAATGTTATAAAACCCCACTCACCAACATGGAAGGTGACAGCAGATATATATTAAAAAAATATTTTCTCTGAGGAAGGATGTCTGCTTCTGGAGAAAAAAATTTATGTAAGAGTTTTGACAAATGGTCAAAGTCTTTTAAACAGCGTTTTTCTAACTGAAAAATCCTGCAAACAGATTATTTTAGGTGATTTTTCCATTTGTGTGATAAAAATGTCTGATCAGTTTAATTAAAAGAGTCCATAAACTTTCATTTCTCCATGTCTTCCTCTCATTTTGCTCTGACATTCACACTCTAACATCAATGATAATGGTTTTTCTGAGCAGAGAAATAAAGAGAGGCCTCTGCAGCTCGGCTCAGCTATGGTGTATTTCACTTCTTTATAAGGAAACGCTGCTGACACACTTCTTAATTTACTGTTAAATGAAGCGCCTGCACAGCTGTGTGTACGCTTCTGTGCTCGTGTGGAAAAAGTGACTGCAGCGTCTCATCTCTGAATAATCAGCCTGTGAGCCATCAGGCCCAACAGAGCCGGACCATTATACTTTAAATCCGCTAAATTAAAAAAAGACGTTTTTAAGACTCTTATGAGTGCTGTTTTAAAAAATATGACCTGGAGCCTGGAAATGACTTCAGTAAAGTGGGCCTAGACTCTTTTTATGCCCTTATTTTAATCCTCTTCACACAAGAGTCCTCTTAAGGTGCTGCAGTGAGGAGTCTGAGTCTCACTGCCCGACCAACGGGAGTGTTTAAGTCTGAGTGGATGTAAAGGGGGACGGCAGAATAAATATTTCCCTGATGGAGGATATACAACACTCTTTAATGGGAGTTGATGATGGATGTTTTAATTCACTGCTGAAAGTGCTTTAAGGGGGTCCACACATGAGGATTTTCTGACCCTGAAGAGATGTTTTATCTGTTAGAGACCCCACACACGAAGAAAGAAAACCAGGCATTGAACAGTTGTGATTGTACTGTGCGTGGTGTGCTCCGATAATCTCAACACAGCTCACCACAAACATTCTGTCCCATAAGCGATCTAGAATCTAGTCCGCCAAGACAGAACGTGATCGAACAAAAACGAAGAAGAAGAAACATAGCAACAACCGGGAAACACAACATGGAGGAGGACATACGAGAGGAAGGAATAATGGTGGTCTTGGGACTATTTTAGACGGAAAAATTCAGAAAAAATCCTGGAGACAGCGTGAACACGTGAGCTGGTCCTCCATTTCTGAGGTCCATCATACTTTATGTTTCAGGGCGGCCATGCTTGTTTTTATTTACGCCTGCTTCCTTGTTCCTCAGTCAGCTCGCTCCTTGATTGGCTACATTAACATCACAATTCACAAAGTCATGACTCGGGAGTCGTCGGCTTTCCCCACACACACGAAGATTTTTGGTTGTAAATTTTGAACAAGTTTAATATTTACGATTGTCGGGCCCGACCTGTTTCAGAGTCGATTATCAGGACAAATTAACTCTTAACACCTCAGACCACAGGATAATCTTACAGGATAATCTTATGAGACATAAGATAATCTGGCGTTTGCTGTCCTTGGTCAGGACAAAAACAGCCAGATAATCTTTATGTGTGAACCCCACTTTAGATTGATGAGAGCCTTCTGTTATTTCTGTCTCTGCATCACCTCGAGACGAGGTAGATTTGTCTGAAAAAGGTTTTAATCCATGTTCAAAGTTTTTTAAGCTCTCATCTTTAAAAAATAGAGTTACTGCTTTTCAAGATTTGTTGTTTTTATTAAAAAAACAGGTTTGTGCACATTTTACACTTTCATATTTCACATGTTTGTAACATAGATTTTCCATGTAGGAGGTGAAAGTGCTTCTCTGCTTTTATTTCCTACCATTTAACTCATTCGACTTCAGGTGCAGCTGCAGGAAGGTTTTTGCTTTCTCTATTCATCATTTCCAAAGCTTTGGTTGAGCAGCTTTTGAACTTGTGAAGAAAGTGAGGATCATTTAAAATCTAATGAGATTCAGGGAACATGACATGAGAACATAACACAATAAAAAACACGTTGAGTTGGATGTGAGGTAGTCGAAGTCCTTCAGCTAAATCACAGTCACTGCTCACGCGGTAAACACTTCAGTCTGCAAAGGTGAGACTAAACACTTAGAGAGATGATTAAAACAATATTTGTTCAGTGTAACGTGAGTAAGGGGGACTTTTTACTGTTTGGTTTAAAGACTGAAAGGTTTATAATAAAGGTGAATACATTATAATTTACCAGAAACAAAAGGATTACTGCATCTGTCATTAATCTAAAGGATATTAAGCTAGATAAATTTGTAGGTCACGTAAAACTGGGGCTTTAAGTTCCTGTGTTTCTAAATATAATAAAAGAAGATGTGATTCGATCTCATGCTCTTCCACAAACTTTATGATCCAAAATCAGCAACAATATCCCCTCTTAAAATTGCCAACCTCATCAAACAATCGCCAAGTTTTTGATAAAAAGATTGAGAATTTGTCACAGAAAAACAGTAAAGTTTAGTTTGATGTCTTTCATTTGAATAACTTCTGGTTTTTCTCTTTCAAAGTTAATATCACATTCAAGGCCTTTATGATTTGGCTTTGAGAGGCAATGATGGTAGGAAACTTATCTTATAACCCTAAATATAAAACACAAAAACATGCCATGTGAAAATATTTATTGTTTTGCATCCCTACAGACAACTTTAGTCATCTTAGAGATAAAAAAAAAAGTTTATAAAAGGTTTCAAGTGGCTAACAATCTGGTCTTAGAAGGGCAAAACCAAGACTTTAACTATAATAAATTACCATAAATATCCTAAGAAGACAAGAATCCCTCTTTTCTTTACAAAAACTCACCAAATATGAATCCTTTAATCTTACAATGGACTTTAGAAAATCACCAGGAGGTTGGATGACAGTTTAATCACTGAGAAGAAACCGGACAAGGTTTTGTTGTATTTTTAGTTAAAGTGAGGACAAAACTCTGAGGTCATTTTTACAACTGTAACGTCTTCATTTGATTATTTCTCTTCCAATCCAACAATAAACTGATTATCTTTGGATTTAGATGGGCTAAACATAGAATCGCTGATTTTCTCTCACAAAAGTTTGAATGAACCCAATTAAATAAAAAACCTCCAAATGACAAACAAAAAAAAAATAAAGTAAGTTTTGTCTTAATTTTATCCATTTATGTCCCAAAATTAAACAAAACCTCTCTCTTCCCATTAACATGCCTGATGTTACTGCATTTTTAAAGGTGCATTAAGTAGTTTGGACGTAGACAGGCTCGTCTACATTGACAATTAAAAGCTGAACTCCTCACACAATATTGACATGGCGCTCTTATCAGTTTATAAACTCGTGAACAAACAACTACAAGCCTAAAAATTTGCCCGTCTCACTGTTGGCAAAAAATGGGGAAACTCCAGAGGGCCAGGAAAGCAAAACAACTAACAGAGTAAGTCGAAAAAAGAAATCTCAATTTTTATTTTACAAATCTACTGCATAAAAATAAAAATGTAAAATTAATCGATATATCCTCCAGACCTAGATTGTGGTATTGGAGGCATTCACACTGAACTTTGGGAGGTAATAATGGGCAGTTTTACCATTTGTATCCCTAACATGAACTCTCAGGGGTAAAATTATTTGTTTAAAGGTTCTGGTAGCTTTGAAAAATCCAACATATTGGAAGATTCTTGTGGATTATCTTGGAGATCGTTCAACATTACAGCCGCTCTCCAAGACCAAACTCATTATTTTGAAGAAACTTGGACCCCTCCTCTTCTCAGAGCCTCACATTTAATGTCTTAAAAACATTGGTGTTTTTGCTATTATCCTTTTCTTCCTTGTATTTTCTTTTTCCCCCCAATTGCTTATTAGTTAGTTTGTTGTTGTTGTTGTTGGGTTTCTTTTTTGTAAATTTATTTTCATATTTATTTATTTGTCCTTATTGTTCAATATAAGGTTTTGCCCTTAAATCACACATTTTATCCGCCCACACACTAAAGCAACAATACTCTTTGTCATAGGCACTCTTGTGACTGATACGCCCTACCCCTATCTCATTTGTGTTTAATTACTGTTTGCCTTTTTATTCTAATTACTATCTCTGTCTTGTTTTTTTATGGTTTGTTTATTTATTCTGTTTTTGTCTCTTGTTATTGTCTTATTATCTTCTCCTGTATAAAGTTCTTGTTATTTCTTTTGTACTGTTCGTACTGTACTCCAATCCTTTGTATGTCTTGTTAAATGTTTGCAAATAAAATTAAAAAATACATTCATTTATTAATCAAATCTGATCTTCCAAAAGGGCAAAAACAAGACAGGTAATCTCATAAAATCCTCTAAAACAAACTGAAAGTGTTTCAAAGTCCTTCTTCTTGATGATAATTCACTCCAAAGTCTTTGCTTGGTTTATATCGGACTGAAGACGATCTCCCAAAGGTAAGAAGATCATTTAAGCTCAAGGAGGAAAATAATTAAGCTTGAGAAGCTCTTTAAGGTGAAGTAAGACAAACTTTAGGGCAACATGAGGACAAAACTCTGCGGTAAAATCCTCCTGCTGCTTCCTCAGACAAACTGAGATAATCTTGAGAATCTCTATTTTTACGAGACATAAACAGACACAGACTGAGAGAGAGCAGGGGAAGAAACCAAAGATGAAAGCAGTGGAAAAAACTCAGTGTGTGTGTTGACGGTGTGACAGGAGACAGACCCACCTTCGAATATATCCACCATGTTGAAGAAGGCCAAAGACAGGGAGGACTTCCCGCTGCCGGTCCGGCCGCAGATTCCCACCTACGAAGAAGAAGAAGATCTTTACCATGACACGGCGGTGAGACTTCACACACCGCGGTGATAACAGAGCGGCAGGTACATGACGAGTGTGGACGGAGTTTCAGCATCAGGTGTCAGCTCACAAATTAATGGAGGCGCGAAGCTGTGAAAGCCTTTAAGATTTTAGATTGTACTTCATAATATTGACATGAATGAACTTTTACCTCAACACCAAATTAAAAGACCTTCCCAAAGCTTTCACAGCGTATTTTTCCAAATCCAAAAGTCTGAGTGATTCTGAAAAAAAGTCTTATAATAATAATAATAATAACTTTATTTGTATCGCACCTTTAAAAACAGATGTTTACAAAGTGCTTTAAAAGACAAAACAAAAGCAGAAAAAGGCAAAACTCTGGAGACAATAAATCAACAATCAGGTCAAACAGACCAAAAGAGTCAAAGGAAATGGCACGGAGGGTCATGTTAATGAAAGAAACAAAAGGAAAGAAAATGGTAAACTGTTGAGCTGGAAACAAGTAATTTAGGAATATACTAAATTAGTACAGCTTATTATGTCAACACGTACACATGAGTAACATTAGTAAAGAAGGTATTTTGTTTTGTATTTAATGATAAGGAGATGATAAGACAATAAATAGATGATAGATTTATAGGGACATGGATAAATTAATGACAGTTGATAGTTGACGACATTACATCAGGAAGATGAAAAAGAAGAGGGCAGATAGAGGACGGATAAAAGAGAAAAAATAAATAAATACATAAAATAAAATAAAAATAATACTAATACAAAAAGGGGTATATTAAAACACGAGAAGATGGTAAAAACAGGTCTAAACGATGAGAAACCAGTGAGGAGAGTAAGAACAGCAGAGATTAAAAATAGTTTAATAAGTAATTGTAAAATTAGTATGTAGATAAAATAGGATAACGTAACTAACAAGGCTGAGTGAGTTTGGCAAATTTATCATTTAAAATCTGCTTTACAACAGAGATCCACGCTGCCAAGAAAACTCCTGAAATTAAACAACAGAGCTGCTGCCAACGTATGAGGACAAACTTTCTCTCTATTAGTCAAAAAGAGACGAAGGTAAAGAAGGAATGAAAACATTCAACTGGCAGGACAAAATGAGGACATTAACAGACTACATTTCTGTATTTTTAACTTCAATTTGTGCAGAAATTGACCTGATCTCAAACATCTCCCTTCAAAAGATACTCAGTTATATGACATTGAAGCCAAGTTACCAACCTAGCATATTCCAGGTTATGTTTTAACTGACGTTTGTTTGGATGAAATTTTCCAGGAATGTTGTTCATGGCACAAAAAAGAAGTGATTAGATTTTGCTGGTGATCTGAATCTGGATAAAGAATCAGGAATTCTCTAAAGGATTTATTTACACAGTGAAATGGGGCTGTTTTCTACCTCTCCCATAGTAACTCCGCCAAGAATGTCAAAAAATAGCTCAGCTTAGGTAAGTGCTCTTGAAGCACTTTTATTTTGTTTTAATTAAGCCCAGCTCTTAGAAACTGTGACACAAGATTGGATTTCTGTAACGAAAAGAAAGCATAAATAATTGTTTTAAATGGAAGGAAAACTGCTTAAATTAGTCTAATGTACAGTTTTTAGAACAAAAAAAATCTTTGCTTATGATTTTACCTTCAGGAATTATTTTCTGAGCAGAAAAATCTGGTACTTTTTGAGGTATTTCATGATTCACAGATTTTATCTTGACAGAAAGTAGATGCAACATAACAGCAAAATAAGGATTTTTAAACAGAGTAAGTGATAAAACATCTTACGGATCTCCAAGCCCATCATGTATAAACATAATCTTCAACATATTCACACATTATGTTGAGAAACTTCCTCCTGAAGTCCAGAAAATCTCGGCACTTAAAGAGTTTACCTAATATGGTGTATTTGTGCCATTCTTCTGCAAAAAATCTAATTTACTCTTGACTTCAATTGCTTTTTGTTGAATAGTTTTAAAAGGATCCTGATTTCATCCAAATTTCCACTTAGTCCCTCTTCATACTGTCCTGTTCTGCTTGATGTGGCTTTGTTTGGACCACGCTGCTTTTTTCGGCCCACTGGAAGCATTTCTAAAGCGCTGCTCGAAACATGAGATCATAAGGATCACACACAACTTCACAAGGTAACTGTGAGTTTACAAGATGGCAGGAGGAGTAACATGGAAACATTTGGCTGTATTGCCTGCCTAACATTGATTTGCCGTCTGCCTCAAGACCCGGAAACTCTCTGAACATGCATTGAGGTGGGGTTAAAGTGGCTGAAAACAGACTTGGCGTGTATTTCCAGCGAACCAGCGCGGAGCTGCACTGCTAGAGTCAGATCGGGGCACAACCTCTGGAGACTGATTAACTGGGGAGACTTGGGGGAATTTCCCACTGTTATTTATCATCGTATTAACTCAAAAACCTGCCAGTAAAGTAGCCAAACCCTTCAGCACGTCACTTAATTAGCTTCAGTGGTTTCAAAGACAATCTGATCAAATGTGTACAAAACTCTTCGTCCCTGTCCTTCCATCTACCTGCACATCATCCATAATGATAATGAAGCGTTAACCTCTTCCTTCCTCTCTGTTTAACATTCCTCTGCTTATATTGCCACCACGCTGTGATTTCAGAGTAAAGTGAGCTCCTTTTGTCCCAGCAAGTGTGTGTGAATTACCTCTTTGTAAAATTATGTCATGACATGCATTAGCACCTTACTGTGAGTCTAAACTGAGTTTAGGTTGTGACATAATCACTACATCATGGACATTTAACCTCAACACAAAAGCCTTAAAAACTTCGTATTAAAGTGTTGATCAATATGCTGCACGTGTGAATCAGTTTTATACCATTCTTGTAATAAATATCTGCTATATATTCAGCCAATTTACTGAAAAAAATATTATTTAAAAAACCAAAGCCCTTCCCTAATTAGCAGAAGTTACATTTGTGATAACATTTAATGAAGATAATGACAATATAAAGCAATACAGTGTTTTCAATTATATCAATCAATCAATCACATTTGATTAGTACAGCACTTTTCATACAAAATCTTATAGCACAAAGTGCTTTACATACGAAAAAAATTTAAATCAAATTAAAATAAGTAAATAAAAGTAGAAAACTGAATACAATAAAAATACAGGACCCCATCCACCCTCGCTATCTACTTACGCACACACACAAAACGCTATCTTCAATTAAAAATGAGCAATCACAGGAGCTAAGACTAAAATGACTATAAGAAAAATCATGATAAGAAGTGAGATAAAAAGACTATTGGGAAAAGTAAGTAAGTAAATAAAATGGAATTTGAAATAATAATGCAGTAAACTGAGATAGCCAAACACCAAATGCATAATAAAATCTGCAAAAATAGGATAACAAAAAGAAAATAGATTAACAGAGAATAACATTCTGAAACAATAAATCTGAACTAAAATGGAGAAATAAAACAGATTAAGAGGATTAAAATAATCAGAGGAAATAATAATAATGAAAATAATCAGCTAAAAGCCAGACTGAAAAGGTCGGTCTTGAGTTTGCATTTAAAAATATGTTACAAAAAATGTTATTTTGTAAAAGAAAGTTATGATGGATGATATGTCCTAAAGAATAGATTTTAATTTCTAAATAGGGCTGTCCTATGATTTTTTTTTCTACTATAATATTCAGGAGATGATCAAGTCTGATATCTTCATTAGCTGCCTTTTTGTGCCATTTCAAGATTCACTTTGCAGCTTTACTTCTCGCTGATTCCTGTGAGTTTGTTCTGTCCTCACAGTTTTGTGTGAATTACCTTCTGTCCTGGTTCGATGTACGCGTTGACGTGTTTGAGCACCGGCTTGAGCATGGGGTCGTAGCGCACACACAGATCCTGGATCTTTATCTCACCGTCATGAGGCCAGTTCTCAGGGACCTGAGAGGAGTCTGCAGGGAGACCAACACGGGACAGTTAAATTCATTTTATCAAAAAGGCGACCACTTTGAAATTAAAGAGCAGACCAGTGTTAATTTTGTTGACTTATTATTTTCGTCATAGTTTTCGTCATAGTTTTCGTCGTCAACCTTTTTTTCCCCTGATGAAAACTAGACAGTAACTAATAAAAACAAGTGCACATGGACAAAAACTAAATTAACTGACCTTTTCATCAACAAATAAAAACTAGACAAAAATGTTTGACAGAGACTTAATCCAATCAGACCTAATTTGGTCATGTAGAAAGTAGGAATATATCCAATCCAATCAGAGCTCCTCTCTTTATGAATTGATATATTCATGTAGAGCAGGTTCACTGTTTGTTGTCAGTTCTGGTATTGTAACTGAGATGCTCTGCCAGGTAGCCTAAATAAAGGTGACTGCATTTCTAACAAAGTTCAATTTGTTTCTGTTCATTTATACATTCAAATTTCACTAGCATTCAATAAAGGGTTATTAGATGTTTCATTTTATCAAAGTGTAAAACATGACTTCAAAAATTCAAGGAAACATCAAAAATGCCTTACCCTTTACACTTCATATTTTAAATTTACAGTAGATTTCATCGACTAAAATGTAGTGAAATTTCACCCACTAAAACTAGACTAAAATCAAAACAATTTAGATGACTAAATTATGACTAAAACTAAAAGATATTTAAGGCAAAAGACTATAAAACTAAATTAAAATTGCTGTCAAAATTAACTCTGGAGCAGAGCAGACTGCTATAGTCCTGGTTCATGTAAACATGAATATACAGAATATGGAGCATATGGACTCTGTCTTAACATCACAGCAGAAATAAACTGTACAGCAGTTGTTTCCCACTGAAGTGCTGCTCGTATTTCATTACATTGTTCATCTAAAAGATCCTAAAAGCTACAGCCTCATCAACCACGTCACATTTCCTATCCCTGCCATCTTTATAAGCAAGAATCCTACGAAACCCTGTAGGTGTAATTTGGTCTTAAGCTCTTCAGTAAACAGTCTGAGCACGATCCCTGCTCATGCTGGAGAAATTAAAGTGATGTGATGACCTCACAGACGAGATAAAGTCCTCATATTTCTGCTGCTGGCCTGTTTCGGTCTGTTCCTCCCAAACTTTGTCTACTTTTTATCAGCTCTCTGGAAGCTTCCATGATGTCAGAGCGGAGGAATCTCTCTGTTTTCAGTCAGGACCTTTTGGATTGTTTTATAGTTTCAGTGGTTACTGTAAACCACAAGAGTCACAAGATTAACCGCCTAATAGACACACTGTTAACTCATCTTTCTCTATCAGAAATAATCTTTCTTCTTCTGTCCTTGTATCTTCCCTCCTGCTGACCTTCAACCTCAAGATCTGCCATGTCTCTGCTCTGTTTAGGTGACACATTTTTCCCCTTTTGGTGCAAAGATGTAGTTTGATTAGATTTTCTTTGTTAATAATAAACTCACCTTCATGTCAATTAATGTATTAAATCAAAATAAAGACAAGTGCAGAGATCCAAGCAGCCTGGAGAAAGTTCCAGCTGAGTTTGTATCTCAGCTTAGCAACAGCACATCCCGTAAACCCCAAACACGACTTCTGGACTCCAAAGCAAAAGATAAAATTGCACACACTCACAGCAAGCATTCACATCAAACACACCCTGTAAAAATCTGTTTTATGATCCTATCAGGTCATTATTTTCCACCAAATATGTCAACAGCCTTTAGCTCATCCTCTCATATTTGAACCTTGAGTCAAAACTTGATATCACTCCATTTTAAGATCAATTCTGATCATCAGTTCTACATTAGGAGGGTTTATAGCAAACTATAACACAAAGTTGGATTTCTTTAAAGAAAAATAAAAGCAGTTTAATGACAAATGTAAGGAAAACTGTTTAAATCAATCCGATGTGAAGATGTTTTATGGAAAAAATTTGGAAAAATATACTAGATATACTGTACTTTTAACCCTCAAGAGGTCCTTCAATAAACTTTCTCATTTGTCCCTAATGACAAAAATTCCACCTTACCAATAACTGCTGTAAAAAGTACATATATATAGATATTTTCTACATAAATAACATTTTTAAAACTACTTTAGCATGAAATATACACACCAAATATTGGTTATATTTTGGGGTTTTTAACCCTTTAAAGGCCAGTATGTTTACAGATCTACTCAGACTTTGTAAAAAAAAAAAGGTAAAGCAATTTTCATATAAAAACTTTGGGTATTTTATTATTATTTTTTATTATCATTACACCCTTGGATTGGTCAGTGTTTTTTACAGTATCAGATAAAAAATAAAACGTCCTCTTGTGGTCTCCATGACAGAAATTGCCAGCCTCCTAAAATCAGCTTTAACAATATTATAAATATATTTTTTCTACTTTAATACGTGTAAGCCTGTTAAAACTACTTCCTTCTGCAATTCCCCAAAATACATTTCAATGAGTACTTGATTATTATCAGCATCATAAGGGCCCTGAGATGGGTCAATGAT
Organism: Cetoscarus ocellatus; assembly: GCA_037902135.1. Classification (NCBI taxonomy): domain Eukaryota; kingdom Metazoa; phylum Chordata; class Actinopteri; order Labriformes; family Labridae; genus Cetoscarus; species Cetoscarus ocellatus. The sequence continues at coordinate 38,666 of JBAMNC010001801.1, read as the reverse complement.
CGGTAGCAACTTTGATTTTGATGCATTGTTATTCTTTATGCAGGCAATCTTGCTGAAAATTGGTGTCTATCTGGTGGAAAAATGTAAAAATAAAAAATTAAAAGCTTGTGATCCAAAATGAAATCTTAAAATAAAGGAATGCATTAGTTTATGTAACGATAAATGTGGGGTCAGAAACGGCATTTTCAGTGGTTTTCAATTGGACATTTTTTGTCATTAAGAACAAATGTGCCAGTTTTTGTGTAGTTTAGCCATTTTAGGCTAATTTAAAAAACTGAGATGACAACCCTAAAACTTAAAAAAGAATACCCTCTTGCAAATTAGAGCTTTGATCATTCAGAACAGTCACAACGGCTCATAAAAACATACTGGCACAAAATGTTCCAAGGATCTCACGAGGGTTAATGTGAATAGAAAGGCCTGTCAAAAATCGGTTCTGACATATTATCGATTTCATGGTTGTTGCTCCTTTTCAGCTCTGCTTTCGATGCCCAAATATTGTTTTTTCTGACGCCAACACTAAACATTGCTCCTCCATTTCATGACCTTGAGTAAATAAGTTATGATCGTTAATTCTTATCCACAGTCTACAGTTTAAGTCTGACGTGTGTGTTTTTTACCCATTGATCCCTCGTAGTTCTCCGATTCTGTGCCGAGGAAGCTGTTGACCTTCTTCACTGCCGCCATCTGAACCTCAAGGTCTGCCAAGTTCCTCACGACCCAGTTCAAGTAGTTAGTGACCTAAATATCGACAAAGACAGAGATTGTCTGAGAGTTCCTCCACTGTCACAATAAAGTTTGTCTGCTGTTTGATCCCTGATGTAAAAACAGATGGATTACGAGGGTGGTGGTGCCAAAGGGGATTTTCCTATTCCCAAACTCTGTGGTCTCCTTTGATACCAAATGAACACAAAATGAAGCGTAAAATACACATGAATGTACAAAGTTTGGACTTCTTTTTACACAAAATAACCCAAAACCTTGTGTTTTAAAACAGACCGCCTCTAAGACCTACATTTAAAGCACCCGCCCTAGTCTTTCTACCAAACTTGAATGGCTCTAGCTTAAATTGTATATAAAACTAATGTTCTGGAAGTCCAAACCCAAGAGCCCCTCAGACTTTAACACTCACAGTGAGGGCGTAGGTGAGTCCGAGGCCCACCAGGCCTTTGAAGGGGGCTTGCTCTGAGCTCCAGATCGCAGCAACGGCTGCAGTCAGCACGATCACCGCTCCCAGGTAGTCCTAAACGAAGAAGGAGACAAATACTTTAACTTTACTGTTTTTTCTTTTCTTAATTTGGTCACTTTACATACATTTAACATTATATCACTGACTTATCTGGTCTCCTGTTTTGAGCAGTGACAAATATTAGTTTTAGGGATGCACAATATTATCAGGACAATGTCCCTTTTGGCTGATATTGGCCTTAAAAGTTGAACATTGGTATCAGCCTATATTAATTTTTTTGCCGATATTCATAGCTGATATATCAGCCATGCATATCGGCTGTAAAATCGGCAAAATACACAAATGTACCATAATGCTTCACCTTATCATCATTACATCGGTACATTTAGAAATCAATAGTTTAATTTTTTCAAGAGTTAAATGTTGTTTTTCTTGTTAAGCATCAGTCCCTCACACATAAAACCATCACACTGCAAGCAACAATCTAAGACTTTGTGCTCTTAATGAAAAATATCATTGGTATCAATATCACTGAGTTCAGAAACATCGCCATACCACAAATCTGGAAAAAAATCCAGTGTCGTGCACCTCTGTTGGTTTTAAATTAAAATAACATGCACCAGATCAAAATACGCTGCCTTTGGTCGTGGTCCTAAATGGGGTTGACGCAGAAAGCCTGTCAAATTGTGTGATAAATATGATCATAACAGCATAAATTTATGATCCAAAGCAAAACTGATCCTCCCGTATTTAGCACTGGCTTCGAAAGTTTCTGGAGTTTCAATAAAAAGCTAAAATAATTTTTTGGGATATGTTTCTTACCTATCATCCTACTAGCCCCTCTTCAAAATGGGATTGTGTCCTGTAGAGTGTCTTTTTTCATTTTCATCAATATTAACACAAAAAGCTAAAATATAATTTAATAAAACACGGTAAAAATGAAAATGGATAAATAAAAAAAATGCCTAAAGTAAAGCTCAGTCAAAAGTGGGACTAAAAAGGTCGGTCTTATTTTTTATTTTATTTTTTTGTTAATTTTTTTTAAACCTGATTGGATCTCATTCACAAGGGCAATCTGGCCACACGTCATAATAAACACATTCAAGCCTTGAGTTTGGTTTTAAAAATGTTGACCCTGTGCTCCGCCCTCAGGACTGCAGGTCAGCAGATCCACAGGAATGGGCGGTAATAATTAAAGCGGCCTCACCGTGAGTAATTGGGCTCTAATTTCCTGGCGCAACTCAGGGTGGCGCAGGGTGGTGCAGTGGTAATTTTTGTCCGGCGCACCGCCAATTTGGCAATTTGGTAGACCGGCTGTGCCGAGATGGGTGTGACGGCGCACCAGGGGGAGGTGTCGAAAGATTCAGCTTGGCGCAGTGACAATTTCGTGCCAAAAAAACGCACGGAAGGTGCGCTGAAAGCCTGCCAGCTCCAACCTGGTCTATTCTCGGCGCAGGAGAGGCGCACCCCGGGCAGTGGTAATTTGGCTGACAGGCGCACAGTGCGCACACGTCACCAAAACCTCACAGGCAGGTATCCAGAGTGTCAGACACATTTCAATGCAATAAACAATCACAGCAACCATTATCTAATGTAACCGTCTGAACCAGCACATACATTTGTATCTATATTAATTGTCCCCTCACATCTGATGTCAGATCAGAGACGTTTGTCATAACTAACGAGTTCACATCTCTCAGCCAACCACAAACAGCCACATCATCCGATACGGAGTATCCGGCTTCTCTCATCTCATGAAATTCAAAAGAAAAGAAAAAAGAGAGAGAGGCTCGCTGAATAAATGTAAGTCACTCGGTGTCTTAAGGATTTACCTGTGATTGCCCATATTTCTCTGTTTTAATCTTTATTCTTAACGTGATCTAAAAAGATGGAGTACATTATTGCAAGGAGGATGAGAAGGAGATATATTTTCACCTAAGGTTCTGCTATTTGGTGATGACAGATCAGGAATGCAGGTGGATCACAAGCATGATGAATGGATTAGCCTGCTGCTGTGTTTAAATGTAATTATCACTTAATTTTGTACTCCTATTATGACACAGTAACAGATTACATCTGTCCCGTGAGGTGGTCCACATGGTGACGCACATGCAGGGGCCACCAGGCTGATGCGCGGCCCGGTGACCCCTGCGTTCTCCCAGTTGCTGCAGAAGTGACAGCGGCTCTGACCTTCTTCGCCACCGAGGTGAAATTGTCACTGCGCCTCGCCCGCGGCACATTTAAAGGCGAGGAGAGGCGTTCATTTGATTGGTGAAGATCACACTCGGCTGTGTTAAACCCACTCACGCCTTCTCTCCTCCCTCTCTGCTACTTGCGCTGGTAGGAGGGACGGAGGCGTGGGTGTGCCTCCCTGCGCCAGACTGCGCCGTGCACAAAACTTGCAAAATGCTCTGGACACACCCCGTTGGCGCGGCGCAGGCGCGGCGCAGGGCAGGTGCGCCCCGCCTGTGCCTGGTCTACAAAATTAGAGCCCTTTGAGTCATTTTATTTACTAGTATCAACATGAAGCAGCGTTTTATTCAATACAAGCTAGACAAATATATATTAATAAAGCGTTACAACAGAATATAACCATATAAAAGCTTCTCACCGTTCGGACCTCCAGCCAGCGGTTGGCGGCCGACAGAAACAGATACGCCGTGTTGTTGGTGTCCGTCAGCTCCAACATCCGCTGTTTAAAACGAGCCTCGTGTCTGAAACAAAACAAAATAAAAACACTGAATCACTTCTGGAAATACTTCTGGATTTGGCCATCAGATCTTTTTTCTGTTTGTTGTTTTATTCCTCTTTGATTATCTGATCCTCAGACTTCCTGTTTCAGCGTCACCGGGGAGCGACAGTTACGTAAGTGAAGAAGGAGGTCAACAGAAAGGTCGAGCGCAGAAGCTTAATCCAGATAAAAGAATAAAACAGCTCAAGCGTTCACTGTTTGAATTGGAGGGTTTATCTTTTGGACCAGACTGGATTTAGAGAAAAGACGACGACTGCCAAGAATCTGTCCTGAAACCAGACTCAATAATTCTGTTTTTGCTTTTGTTAAACTGAGTATTTGTGTTTTTGAGGAGGAGGATGGCCTGAGGGAGAGAACAGGACACACAGGCCTGAGAGATGTTTAATGTTGGATTATAGCAGCGATGGGAAAGAGAGATGCTGCTTCTGCTGTCAGCAGAATTATAACCACAGTTTAATCAATCATTATAATGCACATATTCAATTTACTGCCTTTTGACAGCTGCTGTAACCACCAGAGGAGGAGCTGCTCATGTCTTATTTTGTTTGTTCCAATAACAAATGAACTGATTTATTTATTTATTAGTGACAATTAAAGTACGATGTGATGCTGTATAGCTCCTTTAGTACCATCTGTGTGCATCATGTTAAGTTTGTAAACCTGCAAAACAGCTGTCAAATGTTTTTTTAGAGCAGTTTAATGCATTATACATACACACAAAATAAGTGTACAGCAAAACAGTTTCAAGATGCTCTTCTTTTAAAAAAAAAAGTAAAAATAGACGGAAGACAATACAATCAATAACTGTAAACATCCATCGAACTGAGAACACTGAAGTGATAAATAAATAAATAAATGAATAAAATGATAATAATAATAATAAATAATAGTAATAAAAATAAAACAACAAGTATAGAGGACCATTTCAGAGTTGCTGAAGAGTTTATCTGATGACTGTAGGCAGAGGCAGGCTAACACTTCCCATTGACTACTAGTGTGTGAGCTAAGCTAACTAGCGGAGGGTGAGCTTTGCCCGTATCTATCTACTTGTCATTGACGTGTGTACCTGAAAGCCCTGATCGTGGTGAGACCCTCTGCCGTCTCGGAGAAGTGGCAGAGCAGAGGGAGCTGGGTGGAGTCGTCGAGGTCCTGCAGGTCCCTGAAAGAGAAAACGACACACAAATGCAGAGAGACGTCGTTAATGTCATAAACTCCAGCTCTGTTTGAATAAAATAAGAAGGAACACGGTCGACTCACTTTGAGGCGACCCTGAAGTACTTCTGGATGAAGTAGAAGGCCACAGCGAGGGGGACCAGAGCGATGAGGAACGCTGGAGTGATGCAGGAGATGACGCCGATGGCCGACAAGCACAGCAGCGTGGACCTGGTTAGAGACTCGAGCGTTGGAGGGATGTGCTGGAAAAAAGACGAATAAAACTATATAAACATGCACGTTTAAAACACATCCTGGCTCTAAAATAAGCTCTTTTGCTTTAGTTTACCTGGTCTATGATGTTCGTGTCAGCTGAGAACCTGTTGAGGATCTGACCGAGGGGCGTGATGTCAAAGAACCTGAGGGGACGGAGATTTTTGTGTTAAATTATATATTTTTTTAATACATCACACACATCTTCTGGGATATAAAACCTTAACTTATTCTGGGAAAATGTACACAGCATGATTAAAAATATTTGGGATATGTAATACCTAAAGAATGTAAAGTCATGTACTGGGGAAACATGAATGATTGTGTCTTAGACAGGGATAGATATTTAACTAAAGTATTATTGATCACACGCAAGAAGGCAAAAACAAGAAACTGGAGCAAGATTTAACCCCCGACTGTAAGCCAGTGACTAGAAATCATAAGAGAGATCTATATGATGGAAAGAATGACCTGTCAGTTTAGACTAAAGCGGGATGTTTTGGGATAAATGGACATTTTATGACACAATAAAAGATACCAAAGGCATCACTGATATGTAAATTCAAGATACTAAACCTACATACACTGCCACGACTATGGATGTCTGTAACCATCGCTGTTTCGTTCTCTATCTTTTGTTAAACACATCTGCTTCTGATGTGGAAAATACATAACTGAATGTAAACTGTTTCTATTATAGTACAACACAAAACTCCAATACAAGTTAAAGTATCAAAAAAAATTGTCAGTCCAACATAAATATAGCAAAACATCAAATGTGTGTTGGAGGAGCTGTGGCATGGTAGGTGACTTCACTCATGCACTTTGGGATTGTCCTAAGACTATAGACTTTTGGAGGGGGGGTGAAAACAGAAATGAAAAGACCCAACCCTATATACTTGGGACATTACCTGAAGATCTGATAGACAGAGAAAGTGGCTACCTATTGAGAGCTCTGCTATAGAAAAAGAAAAATAGAAAAATTTGAAAGAAGCTGATAATGCAGCGACACCAGAGCTCTAAACACCTTTTTTTCCCCAAAAAAATGTATTTCTTTTAATTTATTTACATATGTTGCTTTTGGTTAGCTTACTTACCTGTGCTAGTAAATATTACAGAAATGTCAGAACTTAAGATTGTTGTTGATATCTGCGTAAAAATGTGCTTTTTAGGAGGTATTATTTGTATTTCTGACTGAAGGCAACATGATATGGTCTAACTTTTGTACATCTTTATCTGTTATCTGTTTACCTGTTTTATGCAGAATAAATAAAACAAAATAAAAATGTATATTTCTGCAAATTTAAACAAGTGACTCGATGATCAAACAGACCAAAAGAAAGAAAATGAACTAGAGAAACAGCAGTTTGAGGTTCTGGTTCTCGAGCGTCCCGGTGTACCTGATGGGGGCGTGGATGATCTTGTTGAGCAGGTTGTGGTGCAGGTTTGTGGCCGCAGAAAGACCCAGAAACTCCACCGTCAGCGAGGTGATGAGACACAACGTGATTCCAGCCACGCACAGGATGATGAACACCATTAAGAAGTAGTTGTCCTTCAGCTGATCCTAAACAAAAACAACATTTAAACAGGAATGTGATGCTAAAATGTTCCTTGAGTTCCCTGAAACATTTGACATCCTGATTTTGATCCATAAATAATTATTTAAGCCATAATTAGACGTTGATCTGCCCTGTATCAGGGCTGCTCGATCATGGCAAAGAGAATAATTGTGATTATTTCAATAGATATTTAGACCCTGATTATGAATAACTGATTTTAAAACACACAGCACATGCTTTTATTTAACACAAATGCTTTGGCACTTTCATTTTTTAACATTAAAAATTTGCAATACATAGAAATATACTTGTAAAATACAAATTCCTCAAACTAATATAAATAACAATAAAAGAAGTTTAATATGTCATGTTGCACAAAGATCTTTTATTACTTTTAATTGTGGAATTGTAATTGAGATTAAAACTGGATTAATTTCCCATCTCTACTTTGTATCACTTAACAGCTGCCTTATTATATTAAATTTATTTATTGTCTTTTAATATACCTACTGTAAACCAATTAAAAGATGCCATTTTCCAGACACATAACTACCTAATAAAAGCTGCTCTGTTTAAGCTTTAGACTGTTTGTTTATCAAGCATTTCATTCAGATTAAAACAACAAAAACAAAAAAAAATTAAAACAAATTGAAGCTTTGTTTAAATACTTATTGAAATTTTAATTATTTCGAATATGTAACACAAATCATGAATTGTTTAGCATATTTTATGCTGTGCTTTTTTTGTATAGTACTCAACATTCACGTTTTTCTTAATTTTTTTTTCTTACATGTTCGAAATAAGTCTAGCCATTCAATCGAGTTTCTTTTTAAACTTACTTGTGATCACTAAAAAGTTTCAAGAGCATTATTCTTTCAATTTGTCCGATTTATTTTCTTTTTTTCTTCTGTTTAATATGGTGAGCAATATTTCAACTTTTCAGTTTTCAACACATTTGTTATTTTTATAATTCTGATAATGTTATCTTTTGAGGACCCTTCATTGATTAGTAACTATTTAAAAATGTCCATATTTGGAGTACACAGAGATGTTAAGTACAAAAGTTGTGGAATTTTTCAACCATTAAGGAAGAATTGTCATATTTTAGTGATTTTAATTCCTGAATGATGACCACATCTTCGTAAAATGATGTTCTGACTGTTTTATTTTACCTCCGCTGAGATGCTGTTGCCGCTGGTGTGGTTGGTTTTGGCTGAGGTCCACTGGGCTAACCAGTAATCAATGGCGACGATGACGGAGTGTTTGAGGAGTTTGGAGGAGACCATGAGGAAGACCATGAAGAAGCCACCTGAGGACAGGTAACACCAGCACACCTGCAGAGATGATGTGGCATTAACAAAGAACAAATCTACAGGCAAATGTGATTATTTCATGAAACAGCTCCGTCTCAGAGATTAGATTACCCTCCACGGGATTTTTGATCTTCTGTTGGTGGTTGTTGACATGTTGTCGTCCTCTTCCTCCTCCTCCTCTTCCTCTGATTGGATAAAATCAACCATAAGGCTCAAATCAATCAAACCTGACACAAAAATGTGCTCCTTTTTCACTTAACAGAGACCATATATCCAAATTTAACGCCTGCTAGGTGTCTCCACTGATGTTCAAAACCTTCTGATTCACAGAGCTCCCCTGATCTGCCTGTATTCTCTCTCTGTCTGAGTCTTGCCTCTCTAATGCTCCTTTCCCCACGTGGGCTTAGTCTGCTCTGATTGGTTAACAGGTCAACTCTGTGACTATTGGTCTGTTCGTGCTGCCGGGGTGCATGTTGTCAATAACTCTGCATTCATTCTCACGCCTCTGCTCGAGCCAACAGGCTTAAACTGATGACAAAACAATGGTAGGACGTCACACTGAGGGAGAATGAGAGGTTTAAGCAGTTACAGGCACAATAAAGATGGAGTAAACAATTAATTCTGATGTCAGACTGTTTGTTTTGTGCTCCATCACTCAGAGGAGTCGTGTTAACCCTTTAACGCCTTTTGTATCATATTTGATATATACTTTTATGATACCTCAATCTAATCAATCTGATCAACAAATTACTAAAAAAACATCTGAATACAATCAAATAAATGATAAAAATGTCCTCAAGTGGATTATCAGATGCCAAAAACACCTAATGTATCAAATGAGATACAAAAAATACATATGTTTAATTTTATGGAAATTTTGATTTTTTAAGGATTTCAGTAAAAAGTGAAAGAAACATTTTATCTCCAAAAAATTAGAATTTTCTGGCTATTATTTGTGTTTTCAGACATTAAAGGGTTAAACACACTAAAGGGCAACAAAAACTAAAACACACAGAATATGGGCTCTTTAATAAGCACCAAAAAAAGCCAAACAAAAGCATGCAGCGATCCCAAAGTTTTAAGGTCTTAAGTAATTTTGCTTTATCATTTTGACACAAGGTTGGCATGGTGGTGCAGCAGGTAGCGCACGTGCCTCACAGCAAGAAAGCTGCTGGTTGGATACTCGAGTCAGTAAAGGCCTTTCTGTTTGGAGCCTGCATGTTCTCCCCGTGCATGCGTGGGTTGTCTCCGGGCACTTCGGCTTCCTCCCACAGACCAAACACATACTCATTAGGTTGATTGGTGACTCCAAATTGCCCTTAGGTATGAGTGTGAGTGTGAGAGTGAATCGTTGTCTGTCTCTCTATGTGTCCCTGTGATTGGCTGGCAACTGGTTCAGAGTGTACCCTGCCTCTTGCCCAATGTCAGCTGGAATAGGCTTCAGCCTCCCGTGACCCCAAAAGAGATAAGGGGTGGAGATAATGGATGGATTTTGACCCAAATTCAGGTTAAAAAGATCAAATAAAGCAGCGATTCACAAACCCCATTTTTAATGTTTGGGAAATCAGGTACCTGATGTTAGCCTCTAGAAATGACCTTGAAAACTGAAATACTCACCTTCGTCTTCATCGTCCATTTGGTTTTTGGCTTCTCTGGAGTAAAAAGCTCTTCTCAGTGTTTTCCTCTCCAGTGTTGTCTGACTGTCCTGCTGTATGTCCTTTATAAATACACACAATATAAACATTATATTTACAACAACAAATACTTCTTATCTTTATTATTTCTTTTGAGCTGAAACACACCAACATTTTTTTTTTAATTTTGTTCTGAAGTTGAAACCAAGCCTCTACCTTCTCCAGCTCCTGGTCCTGCCTGTTCATTAAAGTCTTCCAGTGGTCATAGAGCTCCACATCATGAGTCTGAATGTCCTTCAGGGTCCCTTCTCTCAGGACAGAGCCGTCCTTCATCGCGATGATCTGGACAAAATGACCAAACAGACACCAAACACTAAAAAACTTAATAATTGTCCAGTTATCAATGTGCAACTAGGACAGGGATGGGCAACTTTAATTACCAAGATAATAAAACCACATAAAAGCTGTTTTCCAGCCTGAGGGCTGCATTGGTAAAAACTGTTGGATGCTCTTGATGTCTTTTAAATAATGATAAACAAAATAAGCAAACATAAAGTAGTCAAAAAAATAGTATACCAATATTCATATATTACCATACGAATTATGCCAAGTTAAATGAACTTAACATAAAATTCAAGCTAATTTGGCCAACGTATACCAAATTAAAGTCAATTAAGCTATTTTTTAAATCAATAAAACAAGGAGTGTTTTTCAGTTTTTAAAGCACAAATATTTTACCCCTAAATATAGTATGAGTAATAGTTGATATAATGTTCTAATGCTTCATGAGAGATTTAGAGAAACTATTATAGCAAAATCAGTTCTTCAATAATGTCCAAAAACCAATACAAATATCAATCTAGATTATAAAGATATATTTCTATTAGATATTTGCATTTGTGCATTGTGTTGTATTTGTGTTATACATTATATTATGACTGGCGGGCTGCATTAAGTGAGGTGGTGGCCCCCCACTGAACTAGAAATATCCTGCCTGAATAAATAAAGACATTAATTAAGGTTTGATATCCTCACCCAGTCTGCGTGAATGAGATACTGCAGTTTATGTGTGACCAGGACCACGGTGCGTTTATCATCCTGCAGAAACTTGAGGATTCCCTCCTGCATCAGGTGATCACTGAGGTGGATGTCCAGAGCAGAGAAGGGATCGTCCTGCAGGACAGCAGAGAGAAATTACAATCTGTAAACTTAAGAGTAAAAAATACCTCCTGATAATTCAGAGAAACAATGATTTAAGTGTGCGCTCTCCAATAATAAACATGTTTTGGTGCATACAATGGGTTTTGACGTTTTTCTATTTTTATATTTTTAGAAGGACTGGAAAAAAACTACCACATAGTACATTTAGTCAGCAGCAATGTTACTAAAATTGTAATTAATATACTATAAATGTCCTTGTCTTACAAGTAGAACACAAGTAGAATAAAATGTCATTTCAAGGCATCTTAAGTATGTTTTGCTTACTGTATTGGCAAATATTGTTACTCTACCAACAATTGGGCTGTTATTTTCTGGTTTTAGTCTCTTAAATAAAGATATTTACTTTAATGTATTTAAACACTAAGACCATTTATTGATCAGTAATTGCACAGAAGTGATTTGTACAGAAATTGTGAACTTGTTATTTATTTATTTTTTTAATTGTTAAAGTGATTTTTATTCCAAGATATTTTCTTTAACCAGAAAGCCAAAGTAGTTTAATTTTCTTTTCTTCTGCAAAACATCTAAAAACAGTACAGTATAATTACAAAGAAATCGTGTAGACTTGGATTTTTATATTGTGGATAAGATGTTACTCGACAGACAGACAGACAGACAGACGATGGATAGATAGATAGATAGCTAGATAGACAGATAGATAGATAGATAGATAGATAGATAGATAGATAGATAGATAGATAGATAGATAGATAGATAGATAGATGTACTTTATTAATCCCAAGCTGGGAAATTGTGGTATTACAGCACCTGGTTTCAGATGAAGTAATAACATATGCACTAAAAAGAGACTAAGGATAATATACAATATATACTAAATCCCATCAATAAAATAAATAAATGAGGCAATAGATTTGTTTATTTTTATATTAAAAAAAGCAATACTCTTGAAAAGCACCTCCATGTGTCTCGCTCTGCGTCTCTCTTTCAATGTTTTTCTCTGGTAAAAGTTGTTCTCGTCTTCGTCTAAGTATTAAATTGATTTTCTGTAATGACTTTTCTCTTCGCTTGTTTCCGTTATCGCCTCCGTCTCTCTCCTTTGCAGGGTGTGCCAGTGTGATAGTGTGTTTGCTATCATGTGCTAATGGAGTCCTGAACATGATTAATTGATGTAGTTCATACTGAGACAGTAACATGACGTATAATTCAATAGATAGATCGTTCTCGGCTGAGAAACACCGTTAATGAAAGAAAACATCCCCTTCTTTGACACATTACCTTCATCTGTCAGACATTACAGCATCTGAAAGAATGCCGCTGAAGGCTTTTAAAGTGGATAAATGATGAATAATCAATTAAAGATCGAAGAGCCAACAGGAAATCAGGCATCTACTCAGAGACATAAACACATGACGGCACAGCGAGGGGGAAAGTGAGAGAGGAACGGCGACTCCTCGTCCCAGGGGTCAGCATGTGATATCTGTCGATGTGTTTTAGGATGTGACCTAACCCGTCCTGTAAGAGAGGGTGTTACTTAATCTAATTCTGCTTTACACAACAACACGGACACTCCTGACATCACGGTCATCATCACGGGGAAACACGGCATGTCTGTGAGGAAGAGCTCACCAGGAAGACGATGTTGGTGTTCTGGTAGAGAGCTCGGGCCACACAGATCCTCTGTCTCTGCCCGCCGCTCAGGTTGATGCCCTGAATCATGAGAAAACACACGAGGAGACAGACCGATACTTTAAATGTTGTTAAAGCAAAAGAAAACAGGCTGGACATTTTCCTGCAGAACTTTCCTGAGAAATATAAGAGGTATATATAATATAAATATTAAAGGGACTGATTAGGGCTTAACAATTACAGAAAAAGATCTAATTGTGATTTTTCTGGCAGATATTGCGATAAGGAAGAATACTGCAGTAAGGAAATCAATGATCAAAAGCATCTAACACATTATTCATCATCTAATATAAATGATAAATAATCTGATTTCATTATTTAAGGGATACTCCAACCTTTACTCCTAAACAGAGGCTTTGTGTTGTTGACCTGCTTACCAACATGTCCGTGGTGGAGATGTGATGTTCATGAACGAGTCGACTCTTTTGAACTGCTCTTTTAAGTGAACAATGAAAACCGATTCACAGTTGTGAATAAGCCATTCATTCCTATTCCCCTCACTCCAGAGTCCATGACACGCACAGTCATTCTTTTGACTGTGCGTGCTGTAACAAGGAAGAGACAGGCAGAGCTCCCCCACTGCTAATTAGCTTAGCTCAAACACTGGGAGTCAATGGGTAGCGTTAGCCTGCCTCTGCCTCCAGTCATCAGATAAACTCTTCAGCAACTCTACAGTCCTGTGTGCTTGTTGTGACTCGTTATTTTACGGCGTTATATGACATTATCTTCTACTATCATCGTATAATCTTCTAACTCCTAAACAGAGGTTTTGTTTTGTGATTAACTGATTAACAGTTGTGAGAGAGCCGTTTGCCTTCGAGCCATTCTTAAATTTGCATACAATTTGCATTAAAGATCGCATTGGTGTATCCCTTTAAGTAAGCAAGTAAAAAACTAAGTAAGCAGGTTGCAACATGCAGAATCTTTAAGCTATATCAACTTCCTTATGAAGAAGAAAAGATTTAGAAAGAAAACATTAACAATATTTACAGTATGAATATAAACATGACAGCACTGAAACATAGCCCTTACCCCTTAAAACATATTTGAATTAATAAAGATGTAAATAACATTTATTTGGATGTACCCTCTCTCCAATCTCAGTCTGGTCTCCAAAAGGCAGCAGATCGATGTCTGGCTGCAGGGAGCAGGCGTCGATCACCGCCTTGTACCTAAAAAAGACAAAACAACATCAGTGTTACAGAAAATTTCAGCCAGAATGGAGCTTCTTGTGCTTTTATACCTGGAATAATGGGAATAAGGGATCATTTTATCTTTAGAATTTCTGTCAAAAAGAATCCAAACTCAGGAGATTAAGACAAGTATCAACACACTTGATATACTCTGAAAAACCAAAGGCATCAGGAGTTTGTTTCTTTTTTTATTGATGTGCATACAGGGGGAATATAAGCACTTACATATGTACCAGGGCAGCATTAAACATGTTTGTGTACACCATTAGATTTAGATTTGCTTTTTTATTAGAGCAAAAAATGAATACAAAAACTAAAACCAGGGGGGTTGCATTGTTGAAAAAATGCCATAAATGTTTACCAGTTATTGTTTAATTTATTCAAGTATCCCCTTTACGTCACATCTCAGGTAAATGTGCTCCAGTTACAACCTTGGGATACTGGAGATTGTCCGATCTCCGAGTAGAAATCCCGGCCCAAGAGGGCGTTCCCAATAATGATGAATCTAATTTGCACCTCATATATTACAACTTCCAAGATTGAATGGAAGCACCATGAAGCCCCAGCCTTGGCTCCAGCACTTTATTATTTATATTTCCTCCTTTAAGTAACCAAACAGCTTAGATCATTTTCGACAGCTGTTATATTTCTGCAAAGTGCTCTTACAACACTTGTTGTGAATATCTTTCATTTTAAGTTGAGCAACAGCACATCTAAATAAACACATCGTGTGTGAATACTTCAATCCCTCAAATCCTTTGGCTATATCACTACCTTTCTTACCTCTGTTTGTTGAAGGGGCTGCCAAAGGTGATGTTTTCCTCCACTGTGGCGTTGAGCAGCCAGGACTTCTGGGTAGCGTAGGCCACAGAGTTTCTGTTCTTGCTGGTGCATGATGGGAAACAGAGGCAAACAGAGTGAGAACTACAAGTCCTGTTTTCATAAAGCTTTAAAGAGCAGGAGTACTGATCCGTTCATGATCACTGCAATTAAATTTAAATTGTTTTAACAATATAAATTAACAGATATTGATAGTCTACAAAATGTAAAGCCTAGCATGGTGTTAGTGTCTGAATATTGAACCACATGGTTTATTTTAACTCATTTAAATTTTCAACAATACAAGCTTTTTTATTCTTGTTTTGTTATTAAGTTTGAACTCTGAAGTTAATTATGATCATAAAAAATAAATTGTAATAAGTTAAGGATGACAAAATGACAACAGCATTATAAAAAGAGTTTCTGGGCAATAACTGAGCAAACTGTACCAGTAAATTTACAGGTTTAAAGTCAATCAAAGACTAAATTTCCTGCTTAATTAGTTTAGCTAGCTGATTGTAAATTTAGTTTACTTTTTCAACACAGGTACACAAACTATCTTATGATCCATTACCTTGTGTTTTTAGAAATTGCAAAATCTTCTTTATATTTTTCTTCTTTTTATTTATCTTTTACCTAAACTGAAAATTAGTCCTAAATGTGATATCAGATCAGTCCTCCTGTCCTTAACAGCTTTATAAATGCGTCACCCACACCTGGACGGAAAAAAGACGGGAAGAGAGGACTACACTTTGGAAGCTGCCAAACTTCAACACAACACAAAAATAAAGTTTGTCAGGCATGAGAGAGAAATATGGCAAATGAATCTGGGTTAATTATGAGCTGTAAATCATCAACATGAGCAACAACTACAACAAAAAACAACATCCACATTTGCACCAGTGACAGAAACACAAATACAAAACCAACAACAGCAGCAACCACACGGGCATCACTTTGCTGGGAGTTTAATTTTAAATAACAGTTTCCAAAAATAATCAAGACACAACACTTTCCATACTTCACCTGCTAAAAGAGGCATGCATGCTTATGTTTTGCCCTCCTTAGATAATTAAATCATTTAAATCAGGGTAGAGACTCCCAACCTAAAAGCTCAAATCACACGGGGTCAGAGTGCACAAAACCACTGAAGGACTAAATAACAGAGGAGCAACACAATGAGAAGGGGATGGCACATCACTTTGGCTAATGAGGTTCCTGAACACACATAAAGACAAAATACTGCAGCAGCAGGAAGGTTATTGAGGCAGAGATTGACTAAGGGGTGACTTTGGTGAATGGCTGCTGTAAGGTATTGATAACTGATCAGAAACAGGCAAAGATTTCCCTGCCAGTTTGACTCACTGTATTGTTCCTTATGTATCATAGAGTATTTAATGATATCACACTGTTCCATGACATCTTATTGTACTGCACAGTTACCTAGAGTTTCACATCTTATTATCTAATAACCTTCAAAAGTATGTCTTGTTGTTGCACCAAAATGAATCGTGTCATAATATTCTGAAATATCCAGCCTTCAATACTGCAAACAGCTATATATATATCTTAACAGACTGTATCATATGGTGCCATGTCATGTACCACTGTTTGTACCTATCTATAAAAAAAACAACTTTAATTTCCCTCAGGACCTATCCATTCATCTACCTATAAATCTATCCATCCATCCATCTATCAATCATCAACTATTCTATCAATTAACCAATTAATCATCTATCATCTATCTATCTGTCCTGCCAATCTATCTATTGTCTTTCCATCTATCTATCCATCCATTCATCAACCTATCAATCAATCTTCTAAACCATCACTAATTCTATCAATTAATCAATCAACTTTCCATCTGTCATCTATTTATCCGTATACCTATATATTTATCTTTTAATCAATCTATCAATCTAACCATCAATCAATCCATTAATTTATCCATCCATCAATCTGTCAAACTATTAGTTAATCTATCAATCCATGAACCATTCTAAATCAATCATCTATCATCTATCTATCTATCTATCTATGTATCTATCTATCATTCCATTCATCAATCGTTCCAAAAATCAATCATCTATCTATCCATCAACCTATCTATCAAACTTTTAAACAGTCAATAATTCAATAATCTATCAATCAACTATCTTTCCATCTGTCATCTATGTATCTGTATACCTATAAATATCTGTCTTCTAATCTATCAATCAATCCATTCATTTATTCATCAATCAATCTATCTATCAAACTATCAGTCAATCTATCAATCCATAAACCATTCTAAATAAATCATCTATCCATCTGTCTCTCTGTCTGTCTATCTATCTATCTAGCGATCATTCTTAAAATCAATCATCTATCAACCCATCAGTCTTTCTATTAATCCATCTACCTATCTGTCAATCTATCTATCTATCTATCTATCTATCTATCTATCTATCTATCTATCTATCTGTCAATCTATCTATCTATCTATCTATCTATCTATCTATCTATCTATCTATCTATCTATCTATCTATCTATCTGTCTATCTATCTATCTGTTTATCTATCTAACTATCTATCTATCTATCTATCTATCTATTCAAGCACAAACGATCAATTTCACATCTACTGCCTTGGCAAAGTAGACAGAGCCTGCACCAGGCTTTAAGAGGCTTTAAGAGCTCTACTCTCATCTCTGAAATCTCATTTTTAAAGGTTTATTAGTTTTGGTCAGCCATTTTCTCCTTTCTTCAACCTGAAAGAAACTTTTATATTTCAGTTAGAAACTTGTTTCTTTAGTAAATTCCATCTAATAATAATGCAAACAGTAAAAAAACGCCATATAAAGTTGGATTACAAAGGCTATGAAAATCTAAGACTGGTTTTATGTGTTCATGAACAGCACAGCCTTTAATTTATAGAAATAATTAACATCCATAACAACAAAGAAAATTCTCCTGAAAGGGGTAAAATGAACATTAAAGTTGGATTAAATGAGAGTCAAGGGAGGGGAAATGAATGAAGGTCATCTGGGATCACTTCACATCAGAAACAGGAGACAGGAAGAAGAGACGTGTACCTCCAGATGTCTTCGCCGGTCTCCTCGGACTCTGACCAACTGTCAAAGCCACGTCAGTGTGTTAGAATAAAATCCTACAATCATCTGAGTGTATTTGTGTTTGTGAGTGGACACACGAGACAAGAATGCACATGGAGGAAGAGGGAGAGCGGAGCGGGAAGCTGTTTCCTGCTGACGGGACGGGACACGAGGACAGAGAAAGCTGAGGGGACGGACAGACAGACAGACGAGCGTTTTCATGCCCTGATGATGAAGATATGATGCGAGCCTGCTAACGGCTGATCTAATTAACCTTCCCACCCACAGAAGAGGCATGGCTTCAGTGATGTAGTCACTGTCTGCCTCTTATAATTGAGTTTTGTGGCGTCTTTGACAACATCTCGAATTCTTAGTGTGTGAGGGTGAGTTAATGTGAGAATAACATCCTTCATTAGGAGATTAAGAATATTTAGAGGGTCTTTACAGAGAGAGGATGTGTGGAAATAAAATAACATACACTCTCTTGTAGGTTTAAGCAAAATCTCAGAAATCATAAATGTTGTACGACTCCTTCCTCTGTTGGAAATACACTCCATTACTTTATTTTTTAGTCCTTCTCTTCAACAGAGGTCTTCAACTTGATATAAACAACTGTAATTAGATGGTATTACAGCTAATTTAATAAAATGTGAGAATAACATCCTTGATTAGTAGATTAAGAATATTTAGAGGGTATTGAGAGAATGTATGTGTGGAAATTAAAAAATACACTCTTGTAAGTTTGAGCAAAATCGAAGAAATCATAAATGTTATACGGCTCCTTTCTGTGTAGAAAATACACTTTATTACTTATTAATTTAGTCTTTCTATTCAACAGAGGTCTTCAATTTAACATAAACAACTGTAATTAGATGGTGCTATGTGGATAAAATGTGAGAATAACATCCTTGATCAGCAGAATAAGAATATTTAGAGGGTTTTCAGAGAAAGAAGATGTGTAGAAATAAAAAAAAATATACTCTCTAGTAGGTTTTAGCAAAATCTCAGAAATCATAATGTTGTACGGCTCTTTGTTTTTAGAAAATACACTTCATTACTTTATTTTTTTAGTCTTTCTCTTCAACAGAGGTCGTTAACTTCATATGAACAACTGTAATTAGATGGTATTATGGCTTTGTGGATAAAATGTGAGAATAACATCCTTGATTAAGAGACTAAGAATATTTAGAGGGTCTTCACAGAGAAAGGATGACTGGAAATAAAAAAAAATATCATCTTTTGTAGGTTTGAGAAAAATTGAATGAATAAATGTTGTAGAACTCTTGCCTTTTAGAAAATAAAATTTTAATATTTTTTAAGCATTTCTCTTCAACAGAGGTCTTCAACTTAATATAAACAACTTTAATTAGATGGTACTTTAGCTACGTGGATAAAATGTGAGTGAAATGGTTTAAAGACGTGTATGTGGTGATGTTTTAGAGACGAGACCAGAGAGAAAGTACCTGAAGTTCCCCTCGTTGACCATCTCACAATCAGGCAGCCTGATGTGGTAAGAAGGCAGGAGGTGAAGAGATAGAAACCAAAAGCACACAAAACATCCGTTCATGCAGGCAGTGATATCGGCCGACATACAAAACAGAAACAAACGCGCTGAAACACTCAGAGTGCAGTCCAGGAGGATCATGATTCAGAGGCAGCTGGTTCATCGTGAAAGATTTACTGTATGATCCAACATAAAGACGAGAGGACTGGCCAAATACTGACAACTTTTAAAAAACAAAAATGAAAACAGGAATAGTTACGGGGTGGATTGATAGAAATTCTAGATCAATGTCTT
Organism: Cetoscarus ocellatus; assembly: GCA_037902135.1. NCBI lineage: Eukaryota > Metazoa > Chordata > Actinopteri > Labriformes > Labridae > Cetoscarus > Cetoscarus ocellatus. Next base: position 19,022 of record JBAMNC010001801.1, on the reverse strand, counting down.
TGAGACGAAACAATAGCAAGACCCTGGAACTTTTAAAGTTACAAATGATTGAATCTTGATGTTGAACCTTTAGCAAAAGTCAATTTAAAAAGACCAAATTCTCAAAAGATACCTGATTCATATCTGTCAACTTTATATCCATGAATCTATCCATCAGCCCATCTATCTATCTATCTATCTATCCATCTATCTATCATCTAGTGTTTTTCTTACATTCATATCAAACAAGAACATTAATTTGTAGAATTACAAATGTGGTCATAATTTACTCCCAAACATCCACAGGGAAGCGAATACATTCAATTACATCAACAGTCATTGATTTCCTACGACCATCGGAGCAGAAAATTAAATCATGCTGGAAAACGATCTTAGACTCAACGGAGGGAGAATTTGATTCTGTCAGACCGTTAGCCTTTTGTTGGCACAAATAAAATCCTTTTAGTTCACATTTAAACATTAACACAGAATTAAAAAGGCAGTTATGTAGAAATAACTAGGCTGTATAATATAATGTTGGTATTCAGATATAAGGTATACACAAAGCATTTCATATCTCAACCACAAAACAACACGAAACAAAAATGATTTTTAATTGTACATTTATAAATTAAGATTATTGCCCATTACAGCCATCTTTAGTTATATTAGAAAGTTAATAAGAAGACACACATAATAAAAAGTAAAAGGAACGAATTGAGGAATTAAGAAAGTGGAGATCGCTGTCAATGCGAAAACCACAATGAATTACTGACTAAAAGTTATGGTATATTTGCACAAATACTGAGGCAAAAGTCAAAGCCTAATATGTAAAAATCTAACAATGCCAAAGAGACGAAGAGAGGAAATCTGCCTTTCCTAATTTTCCCAATCTGTAAAGGAAACACTGACATAACTTACTTGCTCCAGTGGACTCTTCCATCGATGGTCTGCATCTCCCCGAGCATGGCCAGCAGCAGAGACGATTTCCCACAACCCACCTGGCCTACGATCATCGTCAGCTGACCTGGATGAAGAGATTGAAATTAATATTGACTTATTCACAGCTAATGAGACATTCAAAGGATTGGTGGTGTCCTCGTTACTGTGAAAGCAGAAAGACATCAAGCTGCTGCCCTGCTACAGTTAGCACGATTACTGCAATAAAAAACATTTATTGAGTTCAGTTTGGACTTTTTACATGCCACAACTAAAGGGTTGATGCCAACAGCCTGTGAAATAAATGCATTTCTATTTTGGATTAACCAATTAATCAAACTTCATCTATACAGCACCTTTAATACAGATTAAACTGCTGCTCAAAGCGCTTAACAGGGGATCAGAAAAACTGAAAGACAAAAAGGTTTTTTATAAAAAATAGGTGGAATGTCAGGATTTAGAGACAAAGATCTGGTACACTCACACAGATTTTAACTGACTGATTTTAAACCAGTCCTCTATTCTTGGAGCATTTGGTTGTAACCACTTTCTAGTCAAAGCTTTCTTCCCTCAATAAGTAATATTCTCATTAAATATTTGTCAGCTGTAGTTTGAATACTTGCCGCTACAGCACACAAAAATAATGTCATGACATCAAATGAAATAGGAGTTTGAAATATAGTTTCTAAACACATATGAACATCATGCCAGTATGATCTGATGTATAAGTATATTTTCATCTCATCTTACATCGTCTTAAGGTTTGTCACAACACTGGTATCATACTGCATTTTGTAATTAGTCAGTAAACTTTAGAAAGCAAGTGTCACTCTAACATTCAAAACATGACGAATGCACACCCAGGTCGTGGGAATATTGTGACCTAAAGTGAAGGTCAAGGTCTGATTCTTTATGACAGCTCATCAGGGTAAAAAATTCTCATTAAATATAAGGTTGCAATGATGATGACACTTGATTATTATACACAAAAGTAAAACTTAAACTTTCATGACTGTCTTAAAAACCACACATACTTACACAAGCTTTAAATCGTCTCTGCTCTCAGACCCTAAATTTAACCCTCAGAGAGGCATTCCTACCATCAACTCTGACCTTACTCTTGCTTGACCTGCTCTAAACCTAAGAGTATTCAGAAAAACACATCTAAAATCTGAACACACACTAAACCAGTAGCAGCCAGAGCAGCATTTGGATGAGCAATACTTAGTTTGTCTTAGTCGTGCCATAACTAAGATTGAAAGCGAGTCACTTCCCAGGGGACGGTCCGAGTCTGTGATCAGCCCGATCATCTGATGGCAGCTGACACTCGATATATAAGCAGCATTGCTCTCATGCTCTCACAGCAGAGCACCACAACATCAACAAACACCTCTGTGCTCCTGCTGAGCTTCACTAAAAATGATTTATGAAGCCGTGGAGCTGTTTGTCCTACCTGTGGGGATGCGGATGTTGATGTCTGACAGTGTGGACAGGTTACTGCCCCAGGTGAAGAATCCGTTGGTCACCTGAAGCAAAACAGAGAGACAGAAGTCGAAAACTAGACAGTAACTTATAAAAACAAGTGCACATGGACAAAAAACTAAAACTACATTAACTGACATTTTCATCAATAGATAAAAACTAGACCAAAATGTTTGACAGAGACTTAATCCAATCAGACCTAATTTGGTCATGTAGAAAGTAGGGACAAGTTAGGAATATATCCAATCACAGCTACTTTGGTTGTGTGGAAAGGTTGGATGAGTTAACAGGGACATCCAATCACAGCTGCCTTAGCTTGGTGGTGGTGGGATAAGTTGAGGAGCGATCCAATCAGAGCTCCTCTCTTTATGAATTGATATATTCATGTAGAGCAGGTTCACTGTTTGTTGTCAGTTCTGGTATTGTAACTGAGATGCTCTGCCAGGTAGCCTAAATAAAGGTGACTGCATTTCACACAAAAGTTCAATTTGTTTCTGCTCATTTATACATTCAGACTTTACTAGCATTCAGTAAAGGGTTATTAGATGTTTCATGTTATCCAAGTGTAAAACATGACTTCAGAAATTCAAGGAAACATAAAAAATGCCTTACTATTAGTCGACTAAATTTAAAGTAGAGTTCATCGACTAAAATGTTGTGAAATTTCATCAGCTAAAACAAGACTAAAATTACAACAACTTAGATGACTAAATTATGACTAAAACCAAAAGATATTTCAGGCAAAAGACTATAAAACTAAATTAAAAAGTGCTGTCAAAATTAACACTGATCTGAGGCAGACTGGAAACATATGTTCTGTCTTGAACGGTAAAGCCCTTGAATTTCTTGGCGAATGAATGGTGCTCTATAAATAGACGGTCTTTTCTTGCCTTTGGGCACGTTTACACACAAGGCTGGGCTGCACTGCGCTGGTAAGAAGCACAACTGATCCATTCTGCGTGCGTCATCATGTCAGAATACAGCACGAGCAGAGTCAGCTCAATGGGAAACATAACCTGACAGCAGAATCACTGACACTCAGATTTATTTGCAGTGTTTTGGTTGGATCGACCCTCTGGTACTCCTAGATATCTAGGTTTTGTGAGTCAGGGATTCACTTATTTATACTCTGAGCTGTGCCATGCTGAATCAATCAATCTTTATTTGTATAGCTCCAGTTCATAACAGGTGTTATCTCAAGACACTTTACAATAGAGCTGGATTTCCCAATGAAGGCTCTAAATATAGTTTGTAACGCCAAGGATTCAATATTTATCCAAGTTTAAGCCATGTTGGATTTTCTCATGCATTACATTTACCAACAGTTTCAACGTCAAAGAGGAAGAAATCCGTTTAACAGCAGAAAACAGGCCTTCATATCTGCAGCCCGCTCCGTGATCTATAACCCAGCTTCCTGCTAAACTCTGTTTACATTCCTCCCATCTGCAGGATTTATTTGTTTACTTAATATTTATTTTAAAGACACCCCCCTCTCAGTCCCTCAGCAGTCCACGTCTCGCTGTGACACAGATCCCCAAAGGCACAAAAGTGAAAGAGATATCTTTGTTTGAAATATCAGACCTCCAGTTTGGGCTTCATTAAACTTCAGTATTTTTGATAATTTTTTATTTCTGCATTTCTTAAAGAAGCCAGAACACATCGTCACACTAACACTGACTGATAAACATGTCAGACAGCACAGCTTTGTGTCATGGCAGCTGGGAAATAACACTTAGTATATGTGAATCGTTAAAATGAGGAAGTGTTAGTACACTGTATGTGGGAATGCAGGAAAATAGAAATATTTTGTAAAGTGGTTAAAAATATCATCGAGAAGATAATTTCCAAACAGATCTTACTGTTAGCAATATATCCAGAAAAACATGGGCACACTAGATATGAATGCAAATTTATTAACCAAAGTCTGTTGTCTAAAAAAATGTATGGCACAAAACTAGAAATTATCAGACCCAGTGCCGCCTATTGGTTAAATCAGATGTTGTCAATTCTCCTTTAGAAAAAATAAAAAACGTCCAGAAAGCCAAACAACATGTATTTGAAAAATCTGGACACCCCACACTGATTATGTTATAAACCAACCCAACACTGCAGTCCCAACATCCACGTTAGAAGTACAGACTTTTTTCATTTATATGCACCAACTAGTTGCCTTGTTTGATTCAGAGAAGCTCTGTTTATTTAATCTATTTATTTCATTTGGTTTAGCTGTTATTTTGTTGTTTAACAAACGGATATTTGTTAAACAATTTGTTATGATCTGTGATAAAGCTGTATTTTTGTGGTTATAAACTTCAATAAAAATATTATGTCAAAAAAAATGAGGAAGTGAGATAAAAAAGGGGGTTCAATGCGCTATAATCAACAAAGTTTTGTGAAGGGGAAGAAACAGCAGGAAATGAGGAATGAAGAGTCACATTAAAAACATCCAGAACCATAATAAAACATAAACCAACATCTATCCAAAGTCAGGCTTAAAAGGCTCTGATTGGACCGTCCTGCTGTAGATCAGACCTTGGCCAATGGATCAGCCTGATTACAGACATTGAATCAGACTTATCAAACTGCCCAACGAAGTTCATAAATGTAGCTAGACTAATGCAGAGTACAAACGTAAGGATTTTCTAAATCTGAAGAGATTTTTTTATCTGTTATAAAAAATCAGGCATTAAAAAGTTTTGATCGTACTGTGTGTGGTGTGCTCTGATAATCCCAACACAGCACACCACACACATAACCATTCTGTCCCACCACCGATCTAGAATCTAGTCCTCAAAGACAGAAATCTGATCAAACCTGATCAAACGAAAATAAAGAAGAAGAAACAGCAAGAACCAGAAAACACAACATGGAAGAGGACGTACGAGAAGAGGCAATGACGGTGGTCTTGGGACTATTTTTGACTATTTAAAAAAAAAAAAAAAAAAGACTGTGGAAAAAATCCTGTAGACAGCGTGAACACGTGAGCTGGTTCTACATTTCTGAGGTCCAACGAACTTTATGTTTCAGGTCCGCCATGCTTGTTTTTATTTACGCCTGCTTCCTTGTTCCTCAGTCAGCTCGCTTCTTGATTGGCTACATTCACATCACAGTTCGTGAACTCATGACTCAGGAGCCGTCGGCTTTCCCCATACACATGAAGAATTTTGAATACCGAACAAGTTTAATATTTACAATTGTCGGCCCGACTCATTTCAGAGCCGATTATCTGGATAAATTCACTCTTAACACCTCAGACCGCAGGATAATCTTGTAGGGTAATCTTAGACAGAAGATAATCTGGTGTTTGCCATCCTTGGTCAGGAAGGGGGAAAGTCAGGACAAAAACAGCCCGATAATCTTTATGTGTGTACCCCGCTTTAATAACAATGTAAATGTACGCAAAGTTTTGTCTATAAATGTCCAGTTGCAAAGATCAGGGATCTTTAAAAAGTGACACTGAAGTATTGATGCAGAGCTGTGAACTATACCACAGAACATGTTTTAATTTGATTACTGATTGAATTAATCTCATTAAACCCATTTGGAAATCTTGGCCAACGCAGAGGAGTGACCAGCCTTATATCTGCATCTGTGCAACACTTACAGTTACAGTTTATCTCTGATTGACTGTTGCATAGAGATGTAATGTTTGGATATCCACTTCCTTCTGCCCATGCGTTGTATAAAAAGGGATTTTTAATCAAATGATTGGACTGATAAAAGCAGTAATTCCTCAAGCCTACGTGTATTCTGCATCTCTCTATCTCCTCTTTTAATTAGCGTCCTACAGTCTTGCTCCGCAGGGATGAGGCAGGAAGAGTGGCCTTCGCAGAGGGGCCACAGGGCCCTTTAAGGGGCAACAAATTCTCGTGTGAATGCTACACTTCCTGAGAACACAGGGACCGCACTCACATACACACAGGCTGAAAAACCACGTCACGTGTATGATTCCCTGCACCCACAGATGACCCGTGGTGGATGTACAAACAGAGGAGATATGAAACAGCTGTTGAGTAAATGATGGTTTTAGGGGGCAGATACTACGTGACGGAGTGTGAGTGAACACAAGCTCATGTCAATGAAGCTAACAAAAGTGAGACATAAACTATGATTAATTATCTGTTTGTACAAATCGTCGCCACGACCATGAAGCTAAGTGATGCGCTGCTTTCTGATCATTATTGACTCATCATGTTAAAGTGGGACTGAGAGGCTTCGTGTGAAGATGCTAAAATGTGTTTGTTTAAACTTCAACTGTATCCAAGGTCAAGTTGTTTATTCTGAATTAGCGCCGCTGAAGGACGTGCTTCTGATCATTTAGCTTTGGATTATGTGAAGCATCAATCTTTGAATCTGGAGGCGTTAGATCAGAAGCTAACTGATCTGGTCCACTAACCTCGCAGAGCAGCAGTGTTAATTTTGTTGACTAAGTATTTTCGTCATAGTATTCCTCAACAACCATTTTTACCCTGACAGAAACTAAAAACAGCAAGTGCACATAGACAAAAAATAAATTAACTGACATTTTAATCTACAAATAAAAACTAGACCAAAATGTTTGACAGACTTAATCCAATCAGACCTAATGTGGTCATGTAGAAAGTAGGGACAAGTTAGGAATATATCCAATCACAGCTACTTTGGTTGTGTGGAAAGGTTGGATGAGTTAAGAGGGACATCCAATCACAGCTGCCTTAGCTTGGTGGTGGTGGGATAAGTTGTGGAGCGATCCAATCAGAGCTCCTCTCTTTATGAATTGATATATTCATGTAGAGCAGGTTCACTGTTTGTTGTCAATTCTGGTATTGTAGCTGAGATGCTCTGCCAGGTAGCCTAAATAAAGTTCAATTTGTTTCTGTTCATTTATACATTCAAACTTTACCAGCATTCAGTAAAGAGTTATTAGATGCTTCATTTTATCCAAGTGTAAAACATGACTTCAGAAATTCAAGGAAACATAAAAAATGCCTTACTCTTTACACTTCATATTTTAATCGACTAAATTTACAGTAGATTTCGTCGACTAAAATGTTGTGAAACTTCATCAACTAAAACTACACTAAAATTAAAACAATTTAGATGACAAAATTATGACTAAAACTAAAAGATATTTTAGACAAAAGACTATAACTAAAACTAAAATAAAAAGTGCTGTCAAAATTAACATGGAGTGAGATGTTTGAACAGAGATAAGCATAGACACTTACAGCTTCAGCAACAGTTTTCATCAGATCTTGACCGCCTTTATTAAATGAAAACAAATATCAACACTACAAACTTCTCTATAGGAAGGATATATTCGATCCACTTCTGGGGAGAGTTTGTTCTGCCAAGTGACTCAAATTCTGTCCTTTACTTGGCTGGAATAGCACCCGCCTACTGCATTATCTGATTGGCCAGTAATGAATATGACTGACAGACAATCATCCAATCACCTGCTGGATATGCTTTGAAAGGTCCTGCCCTCCCCAAACACTTTCTATGGGCTCTTTTTCTGGACGTAAAATATATTGAACAGGTCGTAGCCAAAGTTCAGTGTTTAATCCAGGCCATGATCCAGGGGAGGTTTCACACCGTCACTTTGGTCTAGATCAAATTGAAAGGTCAAAAAGGCATCCTAAGAAGCTAAAAAAACTTTGCTTGACTTATTTTCTCCACAGTTAACAGAAAACATCAAGGATGTCTACAAAAAAACACTTTTTACCTCCCTTTGGCATCATTAACTTCTGATCTATAACCATAACTGCAGAGGAGAGACTGGTATCATTGTCCGGCCTGTTTCACACTGGATGTGTTTTACGTGACGTTAGCTGTGCGTGCATGGCTTCATTTTGGTGAGCATGTAATCAAGTCAGAGCTCTCAGACTGCAAGCAAAAGGCGCATCTTCCTCACCGAAAATCTCCAGCATAGCAGGCTTGCCTTCTTCCTATGAGCTGTATGCATTTCTCAGCATTAACAGACAGAAAATGACAAACACAGAGCCATATGTACCTTTAATCCAGCTGGTATGTATGTCCACAGTGGTCACAGAAAAGATAATAACTCTTCCTGTCTGTGCCTCAGTTCAGTTTTTCTCCCCTAGTTCATCAGACTGCCTTCACTCTGCAGGTTCACCAGGTCAGGTATTCAGTGAATCAGGATCCTTGTGGGAAGACTTATTGTGATCCCTCTTCAACTTTCAACAGAAGCTCATTAATGGGGTGATATGTATTGAGAGATAGAGCTGATGTGAGAGATGTGACCACAGGGCATGCACATGCCTGGTGTGAAAGCTGAAGAAAACGCTCCCGCTGTGAAAGAATGCAGGACTTTTTCATTGTAGCCAACACAAAAACACAAGCTTCTTTTCCCTAATGCTCAAACTAAAACTACAAAACCTAAAACCCTAAACATGATTTTTTGGGATTGCACAATATTATCGGTTTGATATCGATATCAGAATCAGAATGCCCTTTATTGTCATCATCCAAAATGTACAATCAGATTGGAGAGCTTCTCTTTTTTCAGTGCAATAGATAGTTAAGTAAAAAACAAAAACAGAAGTGAAGTATAAAATACTTATTAGTATAAAATAGTTTTAAGAAGTATAGATACAACATACTTACAAGAAAAATCCTACAGGACAGTGCAATTCCAAAACTCCATATGTATATATTTTTATGTAAATATGGAAAAGTATTGCATAGGAAAGCTGAATATTTACTAAATATTTATAGTGCAAATAGTGATTAATACTTACAGATGATTATATATCACATATGAATGTATTACACGGGTGAATAAATATTGAGGGAGTATTTAAAGCAGAGCAGCAGCAGTGACTATGATTCATATATTTTACATTTTACATTATATTGAAGGCTATCAGCTGATATCAGCCTAAAAAGTTAATTATCTGTATCACCTGCTATTGACATTTTTGCAGATATTTACAGCCGATATATCGGCCACATATATCACCTGGAATATCATCAAATTACACAAATGTTCAATATTGATGCACCTTCTCTTCACTGCATGGGTACAGTTAAAAATCAATGGTTTCACTTTTGCAAGAGTTAAATGCTGTTTTTCTTGTTTTATATTTGTTCCTGGCAAAAATATACTGTCACACTGAAAGAAACAAGTCCATTTTCTGAAGTACAGAGATTGTGCTTTTGACCAGAAATATTGATATCGGTATCAGTGAAAATGAATTAAAAATATCGCCATATCGGATATCGGCAAAAATTCAATATCGTGTATTCCTGATGATTTTATAGTTTTTATTGCTTCAAGGCTACTTTCTGTTTTGTTTTTTTTTTGTCATTTTGACCTTTTTTCAAATGTTCTAACATCTCAAATCTTTGGTCGTCTTGGTCTTAATCTATGCGGTTAGGATCCTTGTTCTTGTGGGCTGTTATGATGTTTGTTTTACCACGCTGCTTGATTGTCTTCAGGTTCTTTTGGGTCTTGGGCTGTGTCTTCGTGCCTTCCTCCTCGGCATGCACTTGCACAATTCTCAAAGCCCTTAATTAACCCTTATTTCTAAAAACAGCTATAAATAAATACAATATTAACATTATGACCCTTATCCGCTGAACTGCAAACCCTGAAACTGATGCATTTGCTCTCTTTAAATTGAAACTCTCCCAGCTCTGAACTCCTTTATCAGTCCTCTCTTATGCGACCTTTGATTCTGACCTTTACAGCCACATCCTCCGTCTCCGTGGGTCTCATGTGCCGCCTCGTCGGCTGCTCGTAGTTGTCCATCTGGTAGCGAATCGGCTTCTTCCGGTTGATGGCTTTGGTCTGCGGGGAGATAAGTAAAGAGCGATTTGAATTATCGTTAACATATAACCTTTAGGCTTCGCTGCATCCGCTGAACTCCCCGAGGAGAAAAAGAGGGAGCACGGGGTCTCCGTATGAGACTGATGGATTTTCCTCATGAGGGTAAAATCCAGCTGCTAAAACATGTCTCTATCTTCCTATGTGGACACTGTTCATGCAGACAAGCTGCGTGTTATCGGTGCAAAGTCTTGCAAAATCACCAGGAGTCGCTCTGCTCAGTGAACAAGCAGCAGGTCAAAGGTTAAGCGTCATAAAAAGTCTCTTGGAGCACAGGTCAAGGATCGTTAGGATGTGCAGGAGCAATGCTGCTTTACTGGAGCACTGACGAATATTAAAGCAGGAAACTAGAATGAGAAAGGTCAGCAAAACGAAAACAAAAGTCAAGCTTGACACTTGGAAGTTAAATAACTAGAAGAGCACTCAGAGAGCACAGACCTCCACCAAGCAGCTCATTCCCGGCAGTGGCTTTTCCACAACCCCTGTAAAAGATACGTTTCTGGATCACCAGATCCAGAATAGAGTCAGGATGCGGACAAAACTCAGCCCATACATGGAGGCTGTTATCCTGTATGAACACAACAAGTTTTGGGAACATTGCTTAATATTTTCCATTATAAAGTTCAATGTTTTTTTGTGACTTCAATCTGGATCAGATCCAGATGAAATTTATCTTGATGATAGAGACATGGACCCCATATTATCCTGTGAAATTGGAAGTGAATCTGTTCAAAAATGGCAGAGATATGATTCCTTAAAATTCCACCCAATTTTAACCTATGGGATTTTAAGAAGTTTTTGGAAATTTTTACATCCAGACAAATATCACAGCCAAAATCGAATCATTTCCAAGTGGGCAATGACCAACATCTCCTGAAAATTACAGCAAAATCTGTCCAGTAGTTTTTGAGTAATCTTGCTAACAAACAAACAAACAGACAAACAAACGTTGGCAAAAACATAACCTCCTTGGTGGAGGTAACTAGATTTTCTTGTATTTTGGGGGTTTTGTGCCACATTTCTTTCTTATAAAGCTTGCAAACGCAGTATCCTTTACTTCATTTAATATCCTGTCATGTATTTATTTTTGGTGTCTGTTTAATTTAACCCTTATTGATGGTTTCATACAAAGGGACATAAGCTGGCCCACTCCAGTACTTTTATGTTTTGGAGTTAAGTAGCTTGTTTCACCCCGTTAGAAAGACTTATGAATAAATTCAATGAATAATAAATCATAAGCTATAAAACTGGACAAGCATGTAAAGCGTTATGCCTCACAGTCCTGTTTGAGAAGCACTGAATCTCCTCAGAACTGTGAGTCACTCTGCCTGTGGTCCAGACACAGGCAGTGTTAATCCAGCAGTAACATAATAATCAGGACGTGACTCAGTCCCCTGAGACTCCCCTCAGACTGATACAAGATTAAAGTGTGCTGAGCTTAAGTGAGTGGTTTATAAAGACTCCCGCAGCAAAAAGAGTAAAGCTGTTAGTCCTGTGGTCAGGACTTGGAACAAAAGAAGTTTATCTCCAGCTAGGGCTGAAAGATTGATAGTTTTCAGATCAAAATCGCAATTTAACACAATCATGTGATCCACACAGCTGCAATTTTTTTGCAGCACTTCTGACGGACCCAGGATCTGTTGTGTCAACTTTTTTACACATACTGTTTTACAAATTTGCATTTAAGAATTGCTCGCAAATGAATGGCTTACTCACAACTGAAAATTGGCTCTCATTGTTCACTTAAAAGAGCTCTTCAAAAGAGTCGACTTTGTTTAGGAGTAGAAGAAGATAATAAGATAATAGTAGAAGATAATGTAGCCCAACGCTGTAGAAAAATGAGTCACTATAAACACACAGGACTGTTTAGAGCTGCTTCAGAGTTTATCTGATGACTGTAGGCAGAGGCAGGCTAACGCTACCCACTGACTCCCAGGCATTTGAGCTAAGCTAGTTAGCGTAAGCGAGGTTTGTCCGTCTATTCCTTGTTACTACACGCATTTGAAAGAATGGTGTCTATGTGCTTGTCGTGGACTCGGGAGTGAGGAAAGACGAAAAAAATGGAATATCCCTTTAATAAAAATAACAGACTATTAATCATCAATATTAGATGATGAATAATGTGTTATGTGCTTTTGATCATTGATTTCCTTTCTGTTGTCTATATTGTAAACAAAGTGAATATTACACTGAAGCTTGATTTGAAGAAAATTGTGAATCAAATTAAAATCGCAGTATCTGCCAGAAAAATCGCAATTAGATCTTTTCCTGAAATCGTTCAGCCCTATCGCCAGTAGGTGCCCAAAATGCCTCATTCATCCGGCGACCCAAACAGACCTACCAGTGTGACATGCTACCATTGTTTCATCATTAGTTTAAGCCCATTCCAGAGTGTAGCTGGTAGAATGACTGCAGAGTTGTTGACAATATGGTGCCAATGTGGGAAATGGAGCGTCGCAGATAGAGAGAGAATACAGCTGGATCAGGGGTATGCAGTAAATGAAAACTAGAAGGCTTTTTGATCATTAGTGATTGCAAACAAACCTAGGCAGTCTTAAAATTGAACACTTACACCTTATTTAAGGGAAATATTAGGTCTTTAATATTCACTTATCTTAGCTTCATACCCTGCAGCAATTCACATAAACCAGACTTCAGCGCAAGGATCATTTTAAACTTTTCTTTGGACAGACTGTACCAAGCTTATGAGACTTTAGTCCTCGCCAAAGTCTAAACATCCCTAAACTCACTGTTACAACAGCCTGTCTCCTGATGGAAACTTACCTGGAGGAGCATGGAAGGAATGTGTGGCGTTTGATCTTGAACACCTCATCGATCTGAACCTCGTCCGCGCCGTGAAATTCAGAACACTTAGATTTATTGGCATCGGAAAAATGTCGATGCCAATTCAACTGCTGGGTCTGTTTCACTGAGAAGTCTTTCAACAGCCTTGGACAAAAAGGTTTAATTCTGGAGGTATTTTTTGCACCAAATTACTCCTTTAAACCTGGTAAGACTGAATACTTTAACCAGTTTTTCAAGTAAAAGAATATAGTAATGAGGTCAAATGAAAAGACAGATTTCCTCGTTTCTGATCGATCGATTTCCTGACACTCACCCCTCCAAGGTGTTTTTTCCCAGCATCCACCGACATGCACATGTCTCCGTTTCTCCAGCTGTCGTCTCCGATTTCGTCACTCTGAAGAAACTCTCCGAGCTTCTGGACACTGAGAAAACACATACACACCCACAGCCCACAAATAAGCGTGATTGTGATGATCCCAATAGCAGTAATCTCCGAGGAGTTTAGAGTTTCCCCTCGCCGCTGTCAGGTTTCCTCTGTGTTCCTTTAATTAGATTTTCCGCTGGAAACACATCCCAGTTATTTTCTGGACTGGACACGTACACCTCCCTTCTCTAAATCAGCATTACCACAGCCCCTCCCTTTAAGAGGATCATTTAGATAAAAGCAGACTAACTTACCTGACCAGAGCTTTGACGGCGAATCTGACGACAGTGGAGAGCAGGAACAGAGGAGTGACCAGGATGTGGAACAAGGCCAGAGCAGCGAAGGCCTCAGAGGGACCAGGGATGGTTTTATTGAAGGAGTAATACATCACAAACGTCTACAGGACAGGAATTCAGATGTTAACATCCTCAAAAGTACAATGGAGTTGGGAAACTATTTACAATATCAATAAAAACAGAACACACTGACTTGAAAATCCTTTTCGACTGTATTCAACTGAATACACAACAAAGACAAGATATTTAACATTCATACTGATAACTAAAAAGGCTGGGACAGAAGCAACAAAAGACTGGTAACGTGTCTACGACTTTCATCATCCACAGTCCATAATATCACCAAAAGATCCAGAGAAACTGGAGAAATCGCTGCACACAAGTGGCAAGGCCAAAAACCGACACTGAATGCCCATGATCTTCAATCCCTAAGACTACACTGCATTATAAATCAACATCATTCTGTAAAGGATGAACACTTCAGAAAACCGTTGTCAGTTAACACAGTTCATCTCTACATCTACAAGGTCAAGGTCAAATTACCATGCAAAGCCAAAGTCATATATCAACAACAAAAGCTCATCTGAGATGGACTGAGGCAAAGTGGAAAAGTCTGCTGTGGTCTGAGTCCACATTTCAGACTGTTTTTGGACATCACAGACGTGGTGTCCTCCGGGTTAAAGAGGAAAAGGACCATCCAGACTGTTATCAGAGCAAAGGTCAAAAGACAGCATCTGTGATGGTATGGGGGGGGTGTTAGTGCCCATGGCATGGGTAACCTGCACATCTGTAAAGGCACCATCAATGCTGAAAGGTACATGAAGGATTTGTAGCAACACGATGCCAAGACACATTCTGCTCGTGTTACAACAGCGTGGCCTCATAGTCAACAAGTCAAGGTACTAGACTGGCCTGCAAGTGAGGTCGTACATCAAGCACGAATAGGAAGGAATTCCACCTACAAAGCTTCAACAATTAGTGTCCTCAGTTCTCAAATGCTTGTAGAGTGTTGTGAAACGGAAAGGTGATGTGACACAGTGGTAAACATGCCCCCGTCCCAGCTTTTTTTGGAACATGTTGCAGGCATCACATTTAAAATGAGTGAATATTTGCAAAAAACAATGACATTTTTCAGCTTGAATATTAAATATCTTTTCGTTTCGTTTCTACATTTTACAGTCCAATTCATTACTTTATTCAGAAACAACAGGAGCTAATCAATCAATAACCACAGTAACTGTCTGTTGGAAACACTGAATACAAGTGCAGGAAAATCTTACCGCGAGAACAGCGGCGATGGGGATTGCAGCATTCATGAAAACTGCACACAAAGACAAATAATGTGTTATTAGACCATATGTGATGTTTTAGATGAACTTAAATATAACAATCCAGGAACCTTGGATCCTCATATATGCTGATGTAGATTAGTCAAAGATCCTGTTAAAGGCAATAAAGACTATAAATCAGAACATACTGGACAGTGACGTGTAGAAAGCGAAGGTTTTGAGGCTTGTGAGCTCTTTGCCTCTCGTCTCCTCCACGCTGTCACAGAATATGTTCTCCCAGGCGTACAGCTTCAGCAGCTTGATGCCCTTTAAGATCTCTGAGGTCTTTTTCAGGCGGTCTGTTGAGTGCTCCTGCAGAACAAAACAAAGCACAGACGTAAACACAAAACAAATATAACAACATGAAACTGTAGACAAATCAGGAGCTACTGTGGACATTTTCCATAATCCTGGGAAAAAAGCTTAAAATCAAATCAATCAGAAGAACGCTCTGCTTACAAGAGTGCTTTTCTGTGTGTCTGCCAGCTTCGTAGCGATGAGGTACTGCACCGGGGCGAGCAGAACGATAACAGAAGCTCCCACCAAAGCACTGTAGCCTAACAGATAGTGAAGCAGGATGACTCCCATCACAATCTGTGAAGAACAAAACAAAGCACAGACGTCATTAAACCATCATCACATTGGATCTAAGAAAGTAAAATAAGGCTGAAAAAGTTACCTGCACAGGCATGGCCCACAGATTAGGGCAGAGAAAGAGAAACCACATCAGCTGATTCGTCTCTATGGCAACAAGGTTGTTAATTTGGCCCAGCGTCATCTCCCCCATCGACATGTTGGAGGTGGACAGACGCAGGATTTTGTTGTAAATCATTGCCTGGAAAGCAAATAAATGTTACGTTACACTTAAACAATGAAAAGCAATTACATATATTCCTGTTATTAGGAATTATTACTACAAATATGAAGAGATATTACTGCAAATCACTCTTTAACGACAGTAATTTTCTTCTACAGCTCCAACTCTTAACATTTTCTACTAAACCTTTAATGCTGCAGCTTCTTTTGCAGTTAACAGAACTAAACGTGGGGGCAGTTATGACTTTTCCTGCCTCCTATTTGTAACTTCTCAAAATCTCAAAAATTTTACAAGATGTGGTCTGACAAGTTTTTAGTTTTAAATGAATCTTGGAATATTTTTTCGATAAAGATTTCAAAAGCACTACAGCTTTAGTCTGATTATATTAGATATTAGACATGGAAACTTGTACAAACTATTGGGATACTACAGCACAAGTTGGATAAATAGGGTTTGATATATGAGGCTTGAATTTTGTTGGGCCTTGGACAAAATATGTTTGAAAACCATTGAAGACGAGAAGCCGCCATCACTGAATCATCTGGTTATGTGAGTGAGTATTAAGAATGGAAAAGCTGAAATCTAAACACTATTAGATTAGATTAGATTAGATTAGATTAGATTAGACTAGATAGAACTTTATTAACCCCTTGGGAAGACTCCTTTGAGGAAATTAAGATTCCAGTAGCCTTGTACAGTACAAAGGTATAGAAGAACACAGGATATCAAAAAGTAAAAAACAACCTGCAGATCTAAAAAATGAAGAAATGAAATTATTAATTAAAAAAGGAATTAATAAAGAAATTAATAAATCAATTAAAAAAATTAAGAAATAAAAATTAAAATTAAGAAATATACACAACAATAGGACATAAAAGAGATGTCCTGGTACCAATCAAAGTATTGGATCAGAGGCCCTGTCAGCATTTTTTCAGTCGATCAGGGATCAAAACATATATTGGTCATCTAACCCCCATTGTTTATGTAAATTATATCAATAAGTTGAGCACACTTTATGGCTGGCCATAAATGAGTGATGTAGCAGCATCAACCCTGTAGCTTTCTTTAAGTTTCTTTATGTTGCAACAGAATGAACAAGCTTTACGGCAGATCGTTGATTGCTTCTCCAGACAAAATAGGAGACAGTTTCACAGGAAATGAATCATCTTTAGCAATGGGGATGCTGTGTTGGAAATTTTCTGCCTGTGAATACTCTGTTACAATCATGCTTTGTCTAATGATATAAAAAATGTGTGCAACAGCGAGAAAATCAATAAAAAAGTTTCCAAGCCCAGAAAATTTTGGTCTAAGTTGGTGGCAAAGTTGATGCTACAAGTCATAGAAACTTTGAGCAAAAAAGTCTCAATGACAGATTTTATCAAGCTTTTCAATATTTCTGTTAAGAGTAAAAAAAAAAAATATACAAAGTAATGAGAAATACAAACAATAGTATGAAAAATTAACAACAGGACATAAAAAACACATAAATAACATATCAGAAAGAAATACGGACTATCTCAAAAGGGCAGGGTATTTGAAACTGATGTGTTGAAGTGAAGAAATGCAATAAATGATGAATAAATAATTAATTATTAATGGATATCTATAAAGCCTCACACCAATTATAAGTCATCTCACTTGCATTCATGTAAGAACTTGTTATTCGATTTTTCTGAGGTTATAAAGCAACAAAAAAAACGTGGTAGTTCCTCAAAGCCCTTCACACAAGCTGACTATTTTCTGTAAAAGTGGAGCTCCTGGACTGTCAATGGGAGAATTCAACTGGTGCATTTTTGGCTTCACTTTCAAACCCATAAGCTTTGAGACCTCCTATACCGTCTTCAGGCACACAGGTGACAATATAAAACCTCCATGTAGCTTTAAACTCCTCATTTCCTCTATATATTTCATGATCTTCTGACATATCAGGCGGACAGCTTATATTTGACATTTTCAAAGCAACACCTCAGGCTGGAAACCAAACGTCTGAACTGTTCCTCTCACCAGCAGTGCTCCTCGCAGGTTGATTCCCGTTTCAATGGTGACGTAGTATGAGGCCTGCAGGAAGGTCCTCTGCAGGATTAAAGCCAGGAAGAGGAGCACGGCCAAGACCGACGTGTTCTGCAGGAGCTCAGAGGATGACATGAAGTACACGCCAAAGTATCTCAGCTACAACAAAGCAAACAGACAGATACACAGAAGTTAATGGGCTGTGCTACCTCTTCAAAGGGCCGCACTTTATGAGGTAAACTTGGTTATAAATCAAGAACTTCAAGTTCTTTATACTGGTCCAATATTGAAACTCAAACTAGCTCTGATGTGATGATTATCATATCTCCTGTTATCACGATGACCCTTCACTGTCAAGCCAAAATCCTCGGCCTGATGCTCCGCAGACCTTCGCCTCTGTATTAAACTCAGAGTGTGAGCTGAGTGGGAAATTTTCCACGTCAGTCAGAAATGCGGCGCTGCTCTGCTCTCTATCTCTGCTGCCCCATTATACCCACTTTAACAAGCAGGCACCGACCCGTCAGCAGCTCCCATCCGACATTAACCAGAGCGGCATCGGCCAAATGGACCGAAAGAAAATATAAGCACGTCGTTTTAAAAGCACCCTCCCTCCAGCTCTGTGAACGTTCAGACCTTTAGAGGAGGTTGGCATGGACTTAAGAGGAGTCTGGGATCAGATCTGCTGGGTCAGCTTTCTTCTTTTGCCAAACGGATTATCTGCTTCTTCTCTGAGTGAAACGCCGGCTGAATTATACTAACGAGTGTTGAAATTAGGGCTGAAGGGAAGATACTTTCACTACAGTCGATTGCAGGAGCAGTGTTACTTTTGACAGCACATTAAAATTAGTTTTAGTTACAGTCTTTTGCCTGAAACATCTTTAAGTTTTAGTTATTTAGTCAAGAAGTTGTCTTAATTTTAGTCTAGTTTTAGTTGATGAAATTTCACAACATTTTAGTCGACGAAATCTACTGTAAATTTAGTCGACTAAAATATGAAGTATAAAGGGAAACAAATTGAACTTTTGTGTGAAATTCAGTCACCTTTATTTTGGCTACCTGGCAGAGCATCTCAGTTACAATACCAGAATTGATAACAAACAGTCTAGTTTTCGTC